>CAJNOJ010000423.1:62964-74597 GCA_905250025.1 Adineta ricciae
GTTAAGTGTCAATATTGTTTTTATATTTTCGACAATCAGTAAAAGATGTAAAAAAAACAAGCATATGATAATTGAGTCTTGTGTGGTTAATAGAGATATACGTTCAAACTTTATATTCATAAAGATATGTTCAGAGAAATCCTTTACTAAAGATATTATTTTCTTTTGAATTTCCAAAAAAGTGATCTTTTTTATCAAGATCAATATTGACATTTAACAAGGAGTCTGTATAGACTTCTTTCTATAAATATAACCTTTGAACATCTCTCTACCACTGATGAATTCATTTGCTTGAACCGTAGCAGAGATTCAATTTTTCCTTGAGTTAAGTGACTTTTGCACCATCTTGTAGATAAATGCGAAAACTTCGGATTTTATTCCGAAATTCTATGTGTCGTAAAAAGTGTATCAGAAAACATTGACGAAATATCACTATTATTCGTAATAATTCATTTAATGAAACTTAATTTCGAACTTGATCAAAAGTTTTATGAGAAAACTGTGTAAAGAATTTCATTACAGTTTCAATCTACTTTGGTAAGTTCTTGTCTGAATGGATAAATCATATCATTGATCGATTTTAGTCATATATTATCTTTTTGAATACAAGAATAAAATCAGAATTGAAAGAGCTGAAAATACTAAATGAAATCTTGTACTGATCGTCATTTCGTTATTTTTAATTGAACAGATTGTTTTATTTAATAGAAATTGACGTAGGAAAATATTAATATCATGGTACGACTCTTTTTCCTCAAGTTTGCTTGTCGATAAAACGCTTAAATATTATTTTCATAAGAATTATTTTATGAAAAAGATTTTTATCTTCTTTTCTTATTCCTTCCATCTAAATAGAAACATCTTATGATAACAGAAGATACTCCTGATCTTTGAATATGGATTGAGAGAAAGAAATTCATTTGAAACGTTTAGATAACATCGAGACGTGATGATTTATCGTTCGATAATACAAAAGAATAATTCATATAA
Organism: Adineta ricciae; assembly: GCA_905250025.1. NCBI lineage: Eukaryota > Metazoa > Rotifera > Eurotatoria > Adinetida > Adinetidae > Adineta > Adineta ricciae. The sequence continues at coordinate 63,955 of CAJNOJ010000423.1, forward strand.
ATAATGATAAAAACTATTATAGGCAAAAATAATAAAATCTTTTTTCTGTTCTACTCGAAAAAAAAATGAACGATGATCAATTGATTTTATGTTCAGAATTTTGCTTCATCTTTGGATTTTTGATTCAATATTCTTTCTTATCGATAATTAGTTCTCAAATCTCCCTCAGAATGATATATCAGAAAGTGGAGGCGAAAGATTGAAAAATGTATAGAGGAAAAATATAGTGTCGTGATAAATTAAAAAAGAATATTCACTACTTTTGTCAGCACATTTACAGAACATCAATGAATATATTCGATGGTGGTTAAGAACTTTCAAGATTGAACGATTTCTATCTGAGAAAACGACAAAAAAATGTAAAAATACTTATGTTTGAAATTGATTATCTAATCGCGATAACATATGTTGTTGTGTATGTCTATGATAGAACAAATTCTACGATGTAGCACAATTACATGGCATTTCTATCACTTTTTCTTGTTCATTGTCTGTTAACATTAGACAATGAAATTTTAGTTCTTGGAATTATACACGTATTCTCTATGATATTTTACAACTTTCTCTCTCTCTCCTTTTCAGACCGTTGTTTATTATCTTAGTTTCCGTCATCAAATCATATTAGTAGAATAACACATTATTCAATTCTTGCAAATACTTGTTCATATGTGATATTTATTCTTAGAATACAATATCATGTATCTATTCGCTTTTCTAGATTTCCATTCATGAAAATAGAACATTCGAATCGACGATTAACAATGCAAAAATACAAAGCAAACATTGATGTAATCTCTCGAGTTAAAATGAAATAAAATAGATATCTTCTTAATTTTGTTTGTTTCTTTTAGTCTTCAACTGATGTTTCTCATTCAAAAGGAACATCAAACACTAAAATGTACACATCGTATGTATACAGACAAAGTTCTACTATAAACAAAAGAAAGAATTCAATAGTTTTAGATGTTTAAATATTTGCAGAAAAACATTTTTGTATAAACTACTTGCTAGTGTGACTATTCTTATAATTATAATAAGTATTACAATTCCATTAGTTATGCTGAAACAGAAAACGAAAGGCATATCTACATCGACAAATGTAGAAACATCAAAGACAGTATCACCCGAAATAACAACAGGTATTTTGTTTTTCATTCAGTTGGAACGTATTGAATTTCTAATTTGCACACAATAGTTTATTCATCAACCTTGTCATCATCAGATGCATTATATGTTCGTCCTAATACTCCTTGGCCAAATGCTGGATTTCATTATCAATCTATTCGACTTCGGATAAAAGTAGCTGGTCTTTATACAATTCTTTCAAACAGTACTATGGATACACATGGATATATTTATAAGGATACTTTTAATTCATTATCTCCATATAAAAATCTCTTATTAGAAGATGCAGATACTGCTGAAAATGGACAATTCAAATTTACAATATTTCTTTCTCGCGTCGTGAAATATACCATCGTTGTAACAACATACAAAGCAGCTACAATGGGAACATTTTCACTGATCATACATGGGCCATCGTCAACTGTTTTGTCTTTATGTAAGTGAACATTACTTTTAAAATAATTTTTGTGACGATCTACGAGAGTGATTGACCATATTTCTTCATATGATAGTGTCTTGTGACATTTGTACTCTCACGATCGTGTTTCTTCTACACGACGAAGCACATATGTGAGTAAGAAGTACAATACTCTCTTTGAAAATGTCAGTTTTCATGAAAAGTTTCGAAATCAAGATAAATTCAAAGAAAATTATCGCATATTGAACACTTTTTTCAAATAAGTATGATTAACTCTTACGAAAATATCTTGCATTAATCCAATTTTCTGATGATCCTTTTAAGAAATATTGTTTAGCTAGAAAATAAAAAGAGAACGTAACCTCATACATGTTTCTAAAATTCTTCCCAAAACATATTGTTTTCTCTCACGAGTATGGACACATACTGAGAGATTCTGCACTTTTGCTGTTTCATATCAGAAGTCTTTCATGTGTACAAACCAGTATATCTATGCATTTTTAAAGATATTCATTTTGATTTAGCTGAAACTAATCCACCAGATAGAATTCAGTGGTTATTCGATGGAGATTTAAACGATGTTTATGGTCGTTACAATGGACAACTGAAAATAAATGGGAATAATACTACTACATGGATGTCACCAGGTTATGCAGGTTATGGAAGTGCTGCTTGTTTTTCATCTAATAATTATATGATTGTTAAACGATACTTGAATTTAAGTTCGACTAAATTAACCGTTTCTTCTTGGATATGGATTCCAGAGAACCTTTTGTTAAGTTGGTATTTTTTTCCTTTATTTACTTATTGTGCATGGGCTGGACAAGACATGTGTTTACATATGGCTGTGGCTGGCGGTAAACTTCGTCTTGGTTTCTACGGTGATGATTTAAATGGAAATATTGCATTAGCTTTCAATCAGTGGTATTATGTTACCTATTCTTATGATCCGTTGTCATTACAGCAACGTATTTATGTCAATGGAATTGTTGATGGAATTCGAACGCCGAACCATGCATTTCAACAAACTGCAAATGTTATAGTTATTGGTGGAGCACCGCTAATCACTGACCTTTTTTCTGAAAGTGGTTTTATTGATAAATTAACATTTGAATCACGTGTTAAAAGTTCTGAAGAAATTCTTGATGAAGCAACTCTTGTTGCTTATTATCCATTTGACAATTCATATGATGATGTTGGACCAAATCAAATGATTAACAGTACATTTCTTTCAACAATGTTTGACTCAGATGGTCGATTTGATCAATGTTTATTAATTAATTCAACAAATTTATCTTATTTTCAGTCAACAGGTTTTTATTATCTTGGTCAAACAAATTATCCATTTTCATTTTCATTATGGATTTATCCATTTATTAATAATGGAACAATTCTTCAGGTAAGACTTATTAAAATAAAATATATTATTATTATTCAATTTTATTCTCGGATTAGATGAGTTCTATAGATGGATGGTGTGTACCAACAATTGGTTTCGATTCTTCAGGTCGTCTCACAATTCAAATATTAGGTGCAAATGGTATTTATTCAAGTTCATTCATCACTGGAATAATATCGTTGAATCAATGGACTCATATAGTTATGACATATTCAACATTCAATGGTATTCAGCTCTTCGTTAATGGATCATTTGCAAATGAAAATAATAAACATCGTACTTATTCAGCAACAGGTTCAAGACATACAATCCTTGTAGGAACTTGTCTTTCACCAGACACTTGTTCTCATGGGAAAACACGAATTGTTCCATCGTCATTTCGAGGAAAGATTGATGAACTGAAAATCTTTTCTCGTGAATTATCCTTCATTGAAATCGCTCAATTAGCTCAAGGTTAGTATTATAAATGTGAAAATCTCAAATATTCATAAGGTTTTTTTTTATTGTTGAGGAAAAAGATATTGAAAATTATTTTATTAATCTTATATATTTAGTAACAATTCCATATGAATATGGTTCATCTAGTTTATGGCAGTTTGATAAAAATGCTTTAGATAGCATATCGAATCATCATGGAGTAACTGTCAATTCACCTAGTTATGTAACACCTGGTATTACTGGGAATGGATATGCTTTGAAAGTCAATCGTAATCAAACTCAATATGTAACGGTATCAACAAATCAAAGTTTTCATGATGTTAGCTTTACAATAGAAATGTGGATATATCCAATTAGATTAACGAAGAGTGATATTTTTGGACTTTTTTCTCAATATGATTCAATGGAAAAATATCATTTCTTACGTTTGACAATACAGGATAGTCGTCTGTATATGGGTTTTTATAATGATGGTCTTGAATGCAGAACAGAATTAGTAATAAATACTTGGTATCATGTTGCTTTTGTTTATGATTATCGATCAAGATCACAAAATATATATTTAAATGGAAATCAAGATTGTCATCGTAGTGCAGCTGGATCATTTAAAAGAAGTCAAGGTCCTATACATATTGGAACACATTTCCAGAATGTATATAATTGTTTTGATGGGTAAGGAAAAAATCGCAAGACGTTTTTCATTCATGTTAAAATATCTCCAGCGAAACAAATTCAGTTTTGAAAACTGAAAACAACGAGGAATTTCTAATTGATTGTCTATATATATTTAGTCTTATTGATAATGTTGCATTGACTATGCGAACAAAAACTGATATGGAAATTCTCGATGATGCTACATTGATAACATGGCATTCATTTGATAGTGTATCATGGAAGGATTCGAGTACATTTGGATTAACTGCAACAGCTAATAATGTTAATTTAGTCTCGGGCAAAGTGAATCATGCATTAAATTTTAATTCAAGTTCAGCATATTATCAGGTAAAATAATATTGATTTTATTAAAAGAGTCCAAATAGGAAACAGTAAACTCCAGAACTCCACTGGGTGTTTAGTTGTTTCGGAGTTCTTTTGAATTCATGAAATTGATGGAGATAGATTTCACTTCGCCTTATATTGTCTAGTAATCAGAAAGCAGGAGACAATGTAGACATTCGTTAATAGAGTTCCTGAACGAATCGATACAAAGAATGTCGAAATCATTATTTTATGTTTTTACTAGATTTCTGGATTTGTTTTACTCGGAATTTCTAATCGATCGTATTCGATATCTTTATGGATTAAACGAGCATCCAATAGTGGAGGAGTTCTTGTTCATCTTTCAACGCAAATAAATGGAACAGGATGGTGCACTACTCTCATGGGGTTTCAAGTCAACGGTCAATTTGTCGTTAACAATGGTAATTTTAGTGAAAACATATTAGTTGTCCGACTGCTGCCTATTAATGTATGGACACATATTGTCGTTACTTATTCATTAAGAAATGGGCTAATCTTATATATTAATGGAATCTTTTACGGTACAACAGGTGAAATACCCTATACAACTTCAGGAGAAGCTAGCATTTTGACATTGGGTAATTTACTTAGTGGAAGTTCGTGTTATCGAGGATCAATTACATCAGACGTGTATGTTGGAGATATAGACGAATTTCGTGTTTATTCTCGAGAGTTGAGCACTACGGATGTTTATGAGCTTGCTAGTCCTTGATTAAAAAACTGTATAAGCAATTTTGTTTACTATTTTTTTGCATTACTATAATGAACATTGATGTTGTCAAAACATAAAAGTCATTTTTTATTCAAGCTATTTTTGATGTAAGTTTGAGTGTTGTTTTCTTGAAAATAAATATCGCTTTTGTGAGAAACAAGACATCCTATTATCTTTTTCTAAGATGCCTGCAAGTATAAAGCTCAGCTAGCTAGTGACGTGTGCCCTCACTCTCACCTGCCAGCAACTTATCACAATCGAATTTTAAGTTAATCAAACACCTTGTACAGCCATTCATCATGAACTTGAATGATCTTGTTCAGCTATTTTCTACTATTCTTCAAGTTTTGTCTGTTTCAGTTTACCGTTTATTGTTTAATCCTAGCGAAGAAGTTTTCTTTCCAGGACTTTGTTTGTCACTCGTCACCTGCCGTAATTTCAAAGTGCGTCTTGGTTATTTATCGGATGATAAGCAGGTAGAATATTTATTGAAGCATTTTCGAAGTTTGGAGTTTTGGTCAAGTTTTCGAAAAATTGCTGATTCAATATTGTTCAAAATTAAAGCGATTTCATTTTGCATTAAGGGATTGTCGACGGCGAAATCAGTTTGCAAGTCGATTTTAAAATCTGAACAGATTCTAACGTATTATTTGATTTCCAGTATTTGCGATATATTGTATATCTAATAAAACTTCGCGAATTAAAAGCTTTTGAGTTCGATAGTAGCATTTTTGCTACACATGCTTGATGATTATTTTTCGTGGCATAATTCATATGGATTAGTACGTAATCCGTTAAAAACAAGCAAGAAAGAGTATTCTAAAATCTTTCTGTACTATGTGTGATACTGAAGAAAAAATCAGATGGAACGTCTCATATCCCGAGCAAACAAGAACTGGCAAAAATGCGTGTAATCATTCAAGAATGCCACTTTTTAAGCGTGAACACGCGCTTTTCCGAATTCTTCTCTGTTTGAGTGGCTACTAATATTTGTTCCATTATCAGTTTACACTAGTCTTGTTCAGATATTATCAGAAACATATTCATGTCGAAATTCCCTCCAAATAATAACTCTTCATATTAATTATTAGATGGTAATTGGTTATTATTTATTGTCAATTCTATGAATTTTAATATCATTTACTTCAACATGGTATAACTTACGACAATTATTGCAACGACGTCGTAATATTGAAGGTGTAACAACACGTATGATGTTAATTCAAATGTTTGTTATATTCTTAAGTGGAATTCTTGCAGCTATACGCATAATATATTTATTAGCTACATCGAATATGCCGAAAACACGTTTAAGATCATCATATGAAAGTACAATTATTTAGTGATTGCGTAGAACCAATATGAACAGTGAATACATGATATAAACATAACATGAATTCTTAATGTCCATTGAAAATATTTCAGAACATGATGATTTTCATTTATTCATTCATGTTCACATCGTACATTATTTAAAGTCAGAGCAATCGATGAACAATCTGAAGGATCACTTTGCTCTTTCATTGTCAAAGCTATTTGATAATGATGAAGAGTCGTATTATGAATAGAATAAGTCAATATCTTTTCCAGAGTGGGAGTTAAAACTAGCGGAGTTATAACTCGGGTTATAACTTTTAGGTTATAACCAATTAACTTTTTAGTCGAAAAGTTAAATTAGTTGTAACTATTAACCATAGTTATAACCTTCAACCAGAGTTATAACTTTCAACCACAGTTATAACCTTTAACCATGGTTATAACCTCCAACCACAGTTATAACCTTCAACCGTAGTTATAACTATGGACCCTAGTTGGAACTTCGGACATCATTAGCTTTATGGTATTTATCACCTAATTTTATTGAATTGAAATAGTAACTACTTCGTCCTTAGGGATGTTTAGCTCAATCAAAGAAAATACAAGTAACAATATGTGAACTAAAATTTTTTTTGCGANAACTGGGCGAATTAACAATTGTTCCATGAAGACTTGATATACTATCAAGAGTATTGTTATCAAACTGCCATAAACTAGGAAGTAAAGGTTCAATACTTATTGGAACACATGATGAATTTAATACATTCCTTGGTTTTAATGGGTAAGAAAAAATAAAATATCTCTAGTAAAAAAGTTCAGTATCGAAAATTATTATAAAAAGAAAAAGGAATCTCAAATTGATTATATATGTATTTAGTCTTATTGATAATGTTGCATTGACTATGCGAACAAAAACTGATATGGAAATTCTCGATGATGCTACACTGATGACATGGCATTCATTTGATAGTGTACCATGGAAGGATTCGAGTACATTTGGATTAACTACAACAGCTAATAATGTTAATTTAGTCTCGGGCAAAGTGAATCATGCATTAAATTTTAATTCAAGTTCAGCATATTATCAGGTATAATATTGATTTTGTTAGAAAAATCCAGCTAGAATTGAATTCATGGAGATAGATTTCACTTTGTCTTACTGTCTAGTAATAAGAAAGCAGGAGAAAGTGTCGACATTTGTTAATAGAGTCCCTGATCGAATCGGTACAAAGAATGTTTAAATCATTATTTAATGTTTTTACTAGATTTCTGGATTCGTTTTACTCGGAATTTCTAATCGATCGTATTCAATATCTTTATGGATTAAACGAGCATCCAATAGTGGAGGAGTTCTTGTTCATCTTTCAACGCAAATAAATGGAACAGGAACGTGTATTACTCTCATAGGGTTTCAAGCAAACGGTAAAATTGTTGCTATGAACGTTCGTTCTAAGAAAAAAGAAATAGTTGGTTTGCTGCTACCTATCAATGTCTGGACACATATTGCCGTTACCTATTCATCAAAAAATGGACTCATCCTTTATATTAATGGAATGTTTTATGGTAGAAAAAGTAGAACGCCTTATAAAGCTTCAGGAGAAATTAATATTTTCACATTGGGTAATTTACTTAATGGAAGTTCGTGTTATCGAGGATCAATTACATCAAACGTGTATGTTGGAGATATAGATGAATTTCGTGTTTATTCTCGAGAGTTGAGTACAACGGATGTTTATAAACTTGCTACACAATGATTAAAAAACTGTATAAGCAATTTTGTTCACTATTTTTTTGCATTACTATAATGAACATTGATGTTGTCAAAGCACAAAAGTCATTTTTTATTCAAGCTATTTTTGTTGTTGGTTTGGGTATTGTTTTGTTGAAAATGAGTGTCCCTTTTATGAGAAATTGATAAAGTTTGAACTGCATAGTGATATCTGCATGTTCCGACCGAATGATCGTGGAATAGATATGAGTCAACGAGATGTGTTCTCGCTTCTATCCGTATATAAGGTTCACCTTTTGCCAAAGAAGCGAACAGAACAAATATTCTTTTTTTCCAAATCTTTAAATATTCGATGTAAACGAGAACCATATGAATTTAGTAAAGTGAAAAAGATTTCAGCGAATATTTCTATTAAAAATCTTATTTAGTTTATTTCGTAATCGATACTTTTGCATTGGAAGATATTCATCGAAATAATTGTCCGTTAATTAATTGATTTCTAATTTTACTTTCTATAAATTATGAAAATATGATTTCGATGTGAGATGTCAACAATTTTATTTCTAATTTCTCCATGGTTGTATCATTAATATTATTGAATTCATTGATGTCTTATCATAATCTTGATTATGTACATTCGATTTCCAACATCGTTCACAATGTTTGTCGATTTATTGAACTTAGAAAATTTAACTATTTACTCACAAGAGAATGTTCTACTGCATCTATTTTTGTTTTCGATAAGAAAATACTTGGATCATTTGAACGTGTACAATGATCACTCTTTCCCAAAGAAGTGTGAGTTGATAGTTTTATACAAAAATATCAGATGTACAACTTCGTTTTAAATGTAAAGAATTTTAATGTTTGAAATGATTTTCTTCTCAGAAATTTGTCTACTGTATTCATATTTATTTGAATTGTTATCGATGCCGATTTAAGTACACAAATACCGATGACTGTTGAATTTGCAATATTTATCCTTTTTTACATGTATTTTCATAGTGATACATTCTTAGATAAATTCATCACAAACTCAACGATTCGTAAATACAGTTAATACAAAAATCAAGGAAATATTCCATAAGACAATCAATACCTGAAGGATGTGAATTAATTATGAGCAGATATATTAAATTACTATTTCAATGACGACCACAGTACCATTTGTACAATTCATTATGTAAGGAAAGCATCGATTCTAACTCGATTATAGTCATGAGGATAATTTCATCGACCATATCATTGGGAATCATAGGAATTCAATGACAGATAAATGTTCATTTTAAGTGTTATCTTTGAAGTAGAGAGTGAGAGAGAGTTTTACACTCAAATAGATATGTTAGAAGAAAATATGGATAATTGAGCTCAGAACAGATATTAACAGTGATATATCAGAACAGAATATGAATATATCTGAATCAATCTAAAATGTTCATTTAGAAAAATGCACCATTTTGCAAACTTTTATTTAAAATTTAATTACAAAGACATTCGCGATGTCGAAAGAGCATCTCGAAAGGTTATTACAGTTTATTAGAGTGAGAATAGACGATGACATATTTCAATCTTTGGCTGCGAATTTTGCAAAATCTGAATGACAAAAGAACAAAATTGATACTCTCAGTCTCTATCCTTCAAGAGAATTTTCTTGATAAAATAAGTACAAATTCCAAGATATCAGAGTTAAATCTTTGAAATTGATCTCATTGACGCCGTAGGTAAAAATCTAATATAAAATATCGTACGCAAACAGCACAAAGGTACGCACGTGATCAATCGATTATGTATATAGATACTAAAACGCTATGAAAGAATGACAATGCATATTTTATATATACTTAATGCACATGATTATATAAAATCGTTGTATCTTATCTTACCTTTCATTTTCATCGTATTATTTTTTGTGTGTTGGACAAAGATGGAAAATCAAAATTTGTCGCATTCACTCATCAAAAATCCCTCGATTTATTTCTTACCTGGTGTTACTTCTCAATCGATCGACACTTGTTTTCGTTTACTTAAAGATAATCATGAACATCATCATGTCTTTTTTAACAAAGAACATGCCTTTCATAATCATACTTCACATCATCTTTTAGCTGCTTTAGGTTTTGGTGCGTCATCAACGGTATTAGAACGTATTTATGACGAACAAAAGAAACAACAAATGCCCATTGAACCTCTTCATAAAAAGGACGAATTTGATGTGAAAAAATGTTTGGGTAATGATAATTATTATCATGATTATTTGGAATTCTTTCGAAATGAATTGGAAAGTAAAAAATATGAAAACAATATTGATGAAATGATCGAAGATTACTTGTTTAACAAAGATTATCTTGTTCATTTCCTGTCAGGTGCTTTTCATTCATTTATTCATCTCGGATATGCTCTGGAATTTCAATCAAAACTCATGGCAATTGAAGGTTTAGCGATGGCATCAGTAGATCAAGTCAGTGTTCAGCCTGTTTTAGAACAT
>CAJNOJ010000424.1:0-74486 GCA_905250025.1 Adineta ricciae
ATCAACTATTGAATACATATTTTGATTCATAAGGTTAAATAATCAAAACAAAAGAACGTTAGTTCCGTGAGCAATCAGTCGATCTGTTTGATTTTAATCGAAACGTAAATATATTGAATAGTAAAAATATCGAATTCGTTAAATATGACAATTTCAATGTATCTGTACAGAATAAAAAGTCAATTTATATTCATTTCTCTTAATCGTTAACCATAAGAACATTCGTTACTAAGAGAACTCTTTGAACGCTTATAGACATCTTTCTAAAGAACGTTATTGATTGGTTTGATAATCATTCAATTGCTGAATCGTATTGAAATAATACAAACAAGTCAACTTTTCTTTCTTTCATTGATTCCATGCAGAATATGATTTCAACGAGAAAAAAATCTCATTTCTCTATTGATTTCATCAACGAACATTTATTCGTATTCGATTTGGAGTCACGTCAAATGAATGAGATTGGAAAACAATTGTTTCTGTTCATTTCAATTATCAATCGTAGAGATAGAATTATTTGTTGATGAACCTCGATCATCGATTGACGATGTCATATCTGTATTTGTTGAGTATGAATCATTTGTTGTCGTGATCGAAGTTTCTGATTCACTTTCTAAGCAATTGTGATAATCTTCAAGTGCAATATTGAATTCCTTAAGGAAATTTGCCATCATTTTATACTTTTCTGATTCTTTATCCTTCGGTATTGGATCTTTCGTAAATGATAATCGAGGTTTTCCGTGTTTTTTCTGCTTTTGCAATAGATGGGTTCCAATTTGGCAACCGCCCAAAAAGATGAAGACTTTCTTGATATTTTCGACATTCACACCAGGAATCTAATCAGAAAGACATCAGTCATTATCCACGTTATTGAGAAATTGTTTACTCGTAAGATTTGAGCAAGTCGAGTGCTTGTAATTGTTTGTTTTTTGTGTTGTAAAATTTTCATAATGATCGCATCAATCGTAGATCCGTCAAGTTGATCTTTAGACGATGATGATTGCATACTTGAAAATCCTGTGTATTGACTGACAACGCTTTGTTTTGAAGTTTCAGGATTAAATGAACCAGTATAATCAACATTCAAATCCGAATGTCGATTATTTGAGTTGTTTTGCTGAGACACTGAAGGTCCAACATTGATATCTTGTGATGGTGGTATAGTTATCAACGGGAAACTGTATAAGAGTTTCTTTGTATCGACATAAAATTTCATTAATTCAACGGCTGTAAGTGCTGCATCAGCTGAAATCGTAAGATAATCATCCATATTTTCTTTGGCTAAACTAGCCATTTTCTGTATTGATTCAGCAGTTGAATCATCAAACAACAAGTATTGTAATGGTGGTTCAATCTGTATTAGCCAAAAATCATTAGCTGATTGATGAAATAAATTAACTCACCTTTAAAATGTAACTGCACGCTTTGTGCAAAAGATGAAATAAGCCACATATTCGATACAAATGATCACGCGACTTGGAGAAGATCGTACACAAAATATCCTGGTATCCTTGAAAACCTATCACCATGTTATTGTATTCGTTATGCGTATACGTCAATATGTCGTTTGCTCCAGGAGACATTTTCAGGGTTAAGAATTGATCATGGTGCATTAAATAGATGAAGTACATAATGTGGCTAAGACTTGGATATGCAGATGATGTGGTATCGTAATCGCTGTTCGATTTATCAATGTCCCGTTTATTTCGTTTGTGAACATCTTCTGGTGATATTCGAGCAGAAAAGATAAATCTTGCAATAGAAATTTCATCGATTATCAATAATAAATTGCTTGATTTGATCGAACGACTTACCTCGCAAACAATCCATCAGCACCTGATTGATTATTTTCATCTTTCAAAATATTAATAATTGTACTGGGATGAGCAGCTGCGACTATTGATAACCATGGATTTTCACATTTGATGTCACCTTTAACTAGTTGCCGAAAATACGACTTTGGCCCATTCCAAAGCGTATTTAATACGGATCGATGATAAACGGCTTTGTCTGCTCGGTAGAGACCAAACGAAGATGCAAATGTATTGAATTCATCAAATGCCCTAACAAGAAATGATTAGAGGAAAGAAATTCTTTCGACAAAATAAATGATAAGCATGAAGAACTGATAGTTTCATGATGCATCAGCAAGAGAAGAGGTAAGAATGAACGATAGACTTTTCTATCTCCACAAAATTCCATGGGATAATTTACAATCTTTCGGAAATCATCAAAGTCAGTTGACTCATTGAGATTCTGTCATCTTTCAGTCCCGTCATTCTCCTTTGCAAAATGCATTGATCTTTTACATACTGAACAATGGATCTTTTCTTCTCCAGTTCATGCAATAAACTTTCAATCGTCACTGATCCATTTATTCGACTATCTTCAATCTTTATCTGCAGATATTCTTCAACTTCTCGTGTCGCTCTCTCAATTAAATTGATAGCAGTTGACTTGTTCGATCCTGGGAAATCAAGAAAACAGCAATATGTCCTTGTTTTCTTTTTTATGTGAATACCTGGATATCCTATAATCACACCATAAAATACTAAAGGAATATTCCAATCAAGATCTATGTTTAAAACTGTTCTTGAACACCAATGAGCAATTCCAGCGAAAATGACAATTAATAAATGCATTATCGGAACTTTCTTTAAATTCACGATGTTTTCTAACACCGCTCGTATTTCATAAGGAAATACATCGTTTGCAGGTGTGACTTTAGTACATTCGTACATGATTGAACGACATTTATGATTTGACATAGTCTATCTATAATACAAACCATCGTGTAAAGGAGAGATGATCACACGAGTTTTACTTCGTTTGAATTATTGATTTGTATCGAAATCAATTTCTTTGATTGATCTATGCTTTGTATCAAGATAGATGAAGAAGATTAGTTGGCTGCTTATGAAAATTTGCACAATGCAAAATCTAGAATTCAAGAGCACTTCTATTTGTTCTCGTCATATTCCATACCGTGAATGATAATGAAATAATAAACATGTAAATATACATAATGTTGAGAGAAAAGAAAACAAATACGTGCTTTGAAGAAAAAAGAAACAACTCGATCAACAATAGTTTGTACTGTTTATTTTGTCGATTTCAAACAACTTCGATGATTGATGAATCCGATATGTTGATCGAGACTGAATCTAAATGAAAATAGATTCTTATCTATTGCTTTCAGTTAGAACAATAAAAACTCACCATTAAAATGATTGAGTTTGCCTTTTCGTACACGAACTGTTTTATTGATGACATGTTCTTGAATTTCATCGATCTAAATGTGAAAACAATCTTGACAAATCATTCCTGATGCGATTAAACACGATTACTTTTTGATTCCATACTGTGATATTGATTGCACCTGTTTCATCTTCGATTTTAAGAGAACGACGGCGAATTTCTGTCCGGGTACTTTCAGATGTTGATGTCGATGTACCTCGATCCAAGATAATTTTTCCTTCAACGTCTATCAAGAAGGAAGAAACAAATTACAACGTTGTTGATTCGATAACTTACCAACATAAGCATTATGTGCCAGTTGTTGAACATCCCGAATTGGTTTTCCCATTATCTTGAACAATGGATTGAATCCATTCGATTCGTATCGTTCGATGCGAGTAGTTGCGGCCACTCGAATTTCGTAAATCGAATAATGTGTACGATATCGTTCATCCGTTTTTTTAATCTGTCCGTTTTCAATCACCACCTTCTGAAAGTATTCACATGAGTTGTATGTTTATTTGTTTGTTTTTTTGTTCTTACTTGATTCAAATCCATGAGATGATACGTTCGATCGACATCATCATTGAAAACAACCACTTTGATTTCGGCATTTCTGTCGCAAACGATTGCATCAAACACACGACCACTTGTTCCAAATTGCCGAATAGGACTTCGGAAGATAGTTTTGCCACGTATCCGAAATCTAAAATATGAACTGATAGTTAATCAATCAATTTCGTCACGTCATTACCGCAAACTATCTTCATTCAAAGTATCGATTTCATCGAAGTTACTATTTTCTCGAGGAAAATATTGTTCGATCGTTTCTACAAAAAGAAATTTCTTTCCTCTGACATCATCAAATCCATCAACTCACTTTGCGTACTAACTGTTCCACCAGGAACAGATCTCATCGGTGTAGTTGATGCCGATTCAGCTTCATCATTCAATACGTGTACTGATGAATCAGATGATGGTGATGGTGATGGTGATGGTGATGGTGATGGTGATGATGATGATGATGATGATGATGATGATGATGATGATGATGACTGTTGACCTTCAACAGAAACAGAAATTGCTTTCATTATTTCTGATTTTTTTTTTCAATTATGCGCTGAAAATCATACTTTGTCCTATCAATTTGTTGACTATCTAATAATCTCATACGAGCTCATCGATACACGTGAAAATCTATCTCATATATTATCATTGATCGTTCGTTTCCTTTTCACAGTAAAAGAAAACTCAATTATGTCCTTGTTAATTAACACAAACTAGAACTCATGCTTCTCGATGCAATAGAAGCAGACAGTTCAACATGTGAACATTCGTATGACCAATCCTAAATATATCCAAACAATTTCTTGTCACAGATGAATGTCAATTCGTCAATATTCAAATCGCTCATATCAGATACGCTATGTGAATGATTCAAACAATTTTCAATAAATTCATTTTTCTTGCCAAGATCGATGAAAACGAAATTAAACGCAAAGCAGAAAAAAAACCGTACACAAAAATCATAAAGCGCATACGTTTTTCATCAACATCTCGAATCAAACCGTTGAGCTCATCCAGCAAATCCGATGCAGATGTGTTATTTAAATTTGATCGATCGTTATCAGCACCTTCAACATGAGCATTTTCTCGATTTCTTGCTCGTGGATTCTCATTTTCAGATTCATCTGAATCAGATGATACCACTAGTGAAATCACTCAAACGTATATTTCGTCTACAAAGCAATCAATGGTACTCACTGACATAACGACTTCTTTTGTTTTGTCGTGCCATTTTCTTTTGACAACTAGTTCAATCTCTTCTCTTTCATTAGATCAAATTGCGAATCAAAGCGCCAAAAAAAAATCCTGTACATTGGCCAGTTAATTGATCTTTTAAAAAAATCCTCATTCAGCTTTGACTTCATCAAAAACGAAAATTAAGAAAAGAAAACAAATATTCAATAGTTCGAATATCTGTCAAAGAGCTTTTTCTCAATCATCTAACCACAGGGAAGAGATTAATAGTCGTAACAATCAGCAGCTTGATGTTTTCATCAAAAACAATTGAGAGATCTGTAACTGTTCACAGAATTCATTTACATGTATTTCCGTTACTCGATATGCTTTACGTATAATCTCACAGCCATCAACATGAAAGACGAGATATTTATTCTTTTACTGACTATTTTTCGAGCAGGGGTCGGATGAGTTCGGATGAGAAATGGAGCGTTTGTGCTGGCGTGGCGTGAGACGCAACATAAAATTCAGCAGATGAAATCGAAATTAATCATTGGTGGTAAAGATATTGTGACGCACACGAGTGAACAAGAAGAGACCATTCGACAGAAACGGTTTGTTATTTGTTTGTTTGTTGATTCAAGTGATCGAAACCAGCTTCGATTGTAGGCGTTTGATTGCTGAAGCTGAACGTCGTCAACGTGAAGTTCAACAACGATTAGCCGAAGGTGAAGAAGAACGACAAACGATCAATGCGAAATATACGAATATACAAGAAGAAGTTGAAGATAAACGAGCGAAACGTGATAAGTTATCGAAGCATCTGAAGAAAATTGAGGCCAAACGAACGGAGATAGTCCAACATCAACCATCTGCACGAGAAGAACTCGAAGCTGAACAGCGAGAGATTCAAAAACAATCCAAACTTCTTCAATTAGTTATCGAAATTTTCATTCCAAAAGATGAACGTGAACGATTATATAAAAGAATTCAATTTGATGATCATCAGAATCAATGGACATTGAAAGAATTATCGAAAGAAACGTAAACAATCTTAAACGAAAAAAAAACATATCGTTTGTTTTCATATGGGCGCAATGCTTATGGCGATATATATCCGAGGTAATCATCTTTTGTTTTACCAGTAAAATGAATTTGAATATAGTTATATGATTAACAAAGTCAGTAAACTGGTGTTCTGAAGATACTTGTCCGTTAATCAAACGAAAGCATCTCTTTTTTTTTTGTTCGTGATCTGGTTGTTTCGTAACAAAAAACAACAACTTGTATTCCGACTTTCTTTCTATATTCATTAGAAAAGACGCTAATAAAAGACGTGGTCGCCGCAGATTTCATTTGTACAAATATCGTTCGTAATCCTAAGAACGTTGAAATGTATGTTGTGAAGATTTAGATCGTCTTCTATTAACTGTTTACTTTATGAAATTGCTGCTTTCAATTCAGAAGAAAAAAAAGTCAAAATATCTGTTGAATTCTTGAAATCGAGGATTTCTTTGTTTTCCTCATTTCTTCATTACAATTAAAAAAACAGCTCAATGAAAGTCATTAAATAGCTACACATTATTTAAATAGCTAGATCTCATTAGAAAGTATCTCTTTTGAGATATTTAAATAGCCAATGCATTCATTAAATAGCGAACGATTTAATTAAAAAGTATCTCTTTTGAGAAGCTTCGTTGAATTCATCGATTGTTCTTTGTTGTTCTTGTCGAGAAGAAATGTCAGGGATTCATTTGATTGTCTATCGGCAATTTTCTTCTTTCCAACGGAAATGAAGTGTCTCGCGAACAAAAGACTTTCGGACACCAATATGGTGAAAATTTAGGTTTTTACGGATCAAATTCAATTAATACGTTTTCACGGAACATATTTTTGAGAGAGCATTGGCATTACTCGATTTTCAAAATCAGCAATAATACTCAATAATGTGCTCGTCTACTAAATAACCCTTTGTTTTTTCCTTTGGTAAATATCGTGTCACTCGAGGAAAATCTCCTCCGATTTATTTCGAATCATGACATAAACGATTATTTTTTCTTAACTGCGTCTTTTATTCAGTCATATTATTTATCCAAATTGAATTAAATCTCGTTGTACATGCCATTTCTGAGACTATTCAAAGTCAGCAGTGTGTTCAAATAATGCCGTTTTTTAATTTGTAATCATTGACCTAATAAAAAATGTTTCAGTTCAAATGATCTCCGGAAGTTCATGAACCATCTTTTTACTCAGACAGAGACTGTAATTATAAAGTATTCAAAGTTGTTTTGATCTTCCACCAGAAGATTTTATGAAATGCTCGAATACATTATTTAATTATTTCCTTCAATCGGAACATCAGTTCAACTAGACATCACAGCTTTTCGCTACGAGCGATGACGGTTCGTATACTTATGAGTACTTATTGCATAAATAATAATGTCTGACATTAATTTCATAGCAGAATTGCATTTCGAAAATTAATCACTGCGAAGAAAATGAAATGACTATGCCATTCATTGAAAAATATATCTTCCGATCAAGATAAATTTGTAGAACGAATGGATCAGCACTCTGATCGTTAGTTTGGTAGATCGCGCAGTACTGAGCGAACGTGTTTTAAGAAATTGCACTTCCCGAGTACCTGACATAATTAATCGGCTGTCGAAAAGGAAGTTAGATTATATAAAATACGATTTATTTGCATTCATCGGTTACCTTGATTATTTCATGCAAGATAGTTTCGACTTTTCCCATTTGATTAATCATACAATACACACATCTATTGAAGGAAATGCATAGTTGGAAGAGAAAGAATCGTTATTAAGCAAATAAAAGCTCAAAAGTCAATGAAAATACATTTGTCTAGGTGTATTGAATAACTAAAAACAAGATATTGGTTTATTTAGCCTTGATAATCAAATAATCATGCGTATTTCGTCAAAAACAAGCCACGTCGGAACTGAATCATAATATTTCTCCGTGATGGTTAGTCGACACCGCTCTCCTTCGTCACACTTGGTTAATTATAAAATTTTAACGTAGAGAGATTGTTTGCTATGCTCGACTGGCAATGATGTATAAATATTCGAGAGTATATGGTGAGGATACCTTTTTACGTTATCAGATTGTGCATAGGAGAAAGATATGCGTTTTGCTATTATTCTTGTTCTTGTTCTCGTCGTTTTTTCGATCTTCGTCAATTGTGAAAAAGCAGCGGGCACTGGAAAACTAGCAAAAGATGCTTCTCGACCAAATTTAGCTGCACTTACGAGGAAAGTCGGAGGAAGGCGACTAGGAAAACTCGGCCGAGAATGCCAAAAAGAATGTCGAAAGAAATTGGGCGCATCCAAAATCACTGATGAATACAACCTCCAGCTGAAACAATGCCGAGCTACATGTGTTGAAAATAAACGGAAACAAACCACTCCAAAAAAAAGCCAGTCTTAATTCACACCAACTGAAAACGATCATTCAATTGATTTCCTTTTCATCTGTATGTCGAATTTGTTTAAAATAAATTGTCCTGTCTAACTCGTTTCACAATTAGAATTTTTTTAAACTTGTTTTCTTTCCTTTGTCAAACAAATAAATGCTGTGTTTGATCATGTCTAACAGCTTCCAGTTGGTTACCAATGTTGTTCTGTTCTGAAAACACGTGAATGAAACAAACTCGTGTTTTTTTTCTCTGCGTTCGAATCAAAT
Organism: Adineta ricciae; assembly: GCA_905250025.1. NCBI lineage: Eukaryota > Metazoa > Rotifera > Eurotatoria > Adinetida > Adinetidae > Adineta > Adineta ricciae. The sequence continues at coordinate 8,686 of CAJNOJ010000424.1, forward strand.
TCGCTGTGATTTTTCAATGAGTTGAGAGTGAAAAAGAACTATGGTTGATTCAACAACACAAGATCGTCTATTTTCATTTGGTTATCCACCCACCGATATTCGACTTCGACGTGTCGGAATTGATTCATCATTACCTTACTCTGTTGCACTAAATAAAAGTAAATATCATTCGAATATCATTTCAACAATCTTCAATTGATTAGGACATAATTGTGGCTTACAATCCAAAGAATATGTTGACAAAAGTAGTTCCAATGAAAAGCTTCACCAAGGTTTAAAAGACGCAATCGATTTTCAAGAGATTATTTCCAAAAAGGAGAAAAAAAAGTAATGGCGAAAGAATTTCTTCTCGAACGAAAATCTTTACATGATGAATTTCTAGAAATAGCAAATTACTCGCAGCGTATGCGTATAATATCAACTGGCCACGTTGCGTTTGTTATTTAAGTCAAACGGATGGTTCGTTAATCATCTGCGAACAAGAACGATGTCGTCTAATTTTATTCACATCTCAATTAATGTTTCGTTCAACGTGCGGCGGAACACGAGGAAACGGTCCTTTGGAATTTGATTCACCATGGAGTGTTGCGGAATTTATTGAAAATTCTTCATCGAATATTCTTGTTGCTGATACAAATAATCGACGTATTCAATGTTTTACTATTGGATATCGAGGAAAATTTATCTATAAATATACATTAGCAACAAAAGACAAACCTTTCTATTTAGCAACAACGAAACATTGGTTGGCTGTCTCATGTGAAAATGGTTTTCTCAAAACATTTTTTATTCCGGAAAGAGAGGAAATTTTGAATCTTAATTTAAATCAATTATTTTCGATTAGAAGTAATTCCGGAGAACGAAAAGTCACACGAAGATTGATTTTGTTTTAAATATTTAGAAGCGAAAGCGATTGCATATTGTGTTTGTATGGATCCAAGTGATCATTCAATATTTGTAAGTAATCCACTTGGTACCAAAAGTTTAATTCATCAAATTACAATCGATGGAAAGTATATTCGGTCAATAAAATTATTTAATCAACCATTTCTTCATATTCATTCGCTGAATTATGATCAACAAAATCGACAATTTCTGGTAATTGATTCGGTCAATTCAGTTATTTATTCAATTAAACCCGATTTACAAGAAAATAATGTCGAAATACTGTTCAAACCAACCGATAACCTGAGTCATCCACAATCATTAGCAATTACCAACGAAGGCCATTTAATTGTTACTGAATGCAGTGTTTTAACACAACATGCGATCAAAATCTTTCGGTACTTATCGTGCTCATGCCATTCACGAGCAGCGACACCCAGTGTTAAAACAAGTGATGTTACAAGCGTCAAATCAATCCTTTTACAATATTGAATTTCTTTTATTCTCATCGGACATTTTCACGTGCTTCCATAGAATTTTAAAAAACTAAAATATCACATATTCTTTCAACATAATTATTCTTTTACTACAAATAATCAATCATGTTCGATGTATCATTACGAATTGGAAAATCGTGAATGGAGAACTCTTGGAGCGGTGTTCGAACATGGTGGCATAGGTAGTTGTGATTTTGATTTTTATGGCGATGAAATAAACATACATAAAATCCTTTGATTACGCATTTTCAAAAGAGCATGTGTTTTATACAGTATCGATTCGGTGAGCGTACAAAGAAATCTGTAGTGAATGTCCCATATAATCAATCATCTTCATGCTAGTTCGACTGAGACTTCGTGAGCTAAGCTTTTTCTACAAAGGTGGACAGAACTATGTTTCGGAAATCTGTAATTTTCATGCTTTAGAAACTTATCCTATCTCTCAGGGCAAAACAGGTGCATCGGATCCGGGTCGGCATCCGTTGGCGAGGATTGATCGACCTTAGATAGAAACTAAGTACCAGTCATACAGGTTTGTAAAGAATAGTGTAGGATATTTTTGGAAAATCTCACCCAGTAGTATAAAAACTAGAAAACTACGGTCAAAACATTGATTTCACAAAATATCTTTTTTCGGTTCACTATCATGAGAAATGACAAAGATTTAGTCATCGTAATCAGTGTGAAGCTAGCACGAACAAACGATGTGTTAGCTAAAAACTTTTTTACTAAGTATGTCCCGTCCATGAAAACTACACCATTCGACTCAGAATTCAATTCTGCATCGAATGGTGATACTTGTATTCACCGGACAAACTTTGGAAAAATTCTATCTGGATTATAAATAGACATAAAAGAAACGAACAAAGATATAGATAGAATTTTTCCAAAGTTTGTCCGGTGAATACAAGTACCACCATTCGATGCAGAATTCAATTCTGAGTCGAATGATGTAGTTTTCATGAACGGGACATACTTAGTAAAAAAGTTTTTAGCTAAAATATCGTTTGTTCGTGCTAGCTCCTTCGTGCTAGCTTCACACTGATGTCATCGTATCGAGAAGTTCATTTTTCATGGACCATTCGTTACTCGCGATAACGAGTGACAATGTTATATAAATACACCAGACATAAAACCAGTGAATAGAGATATTAAGAGATGTATGAATTTTATGTCATTGTTATTTATTGTAACAGTAAATTTTGCTTGTCATTTTGGTTTTAGGTAGCGAATAACCGTATTTCTTTAGAAGAAATCTTGCCTTACATTAAATTAGGGAGCATTATGAAGACAAGCAAAGAGCTCAATTCCAAGGAAAAAGATTGTTTTTTGTCATTTATAACAATTAAATATTGAAAATTACGTAGTTGACATTATTATCGTTAGTACCAACAAGGTGGTAATGATTTATTCTATTCAGTAAATTATGAAAAGAGGTCAAATATAGTATGCAGTAGTTGTTTTTCGGAAGTACACATAATCCTATGCTTTGACTGGAATAACAGAACACTCTTCAGTAACACGGTACACTTGTTTCTACCAGTAAGCTGCTCATAACAAATATCTTCCAATAATAATGTATCTTGCAACTTTTTTTACGCTGGCTAGCTAAAAATAACGCTCATAACATTTTGTAACAACCGACGGGATTTTTCTAGTCGGATTCCAATGCAATTCCGTTTCCAGGAATCCGATCGGATTTGTTGACCTGGGAAGAACACTTTCCCATTATCAATGTCGCGTCCTTGCAGTTCATCAGGTAAGCAAATCGAGAGCTCATTGTTAGATCGGAGTTGCATATATGAAACTGTTTTTTTCTACATGTAGGTGTTTGTACTAAGTCACCAAACAACACATCCTTCGTGTCGTCATCTTCTAATGTAAGTATTTATTGTTTGCTGACGAGAGAAGATCGAATGCGCGATCAAAAGTGTGTGTTAATAGAAAAGATTTTAGAAAAAGTACTTTCTCCTCAAGAGAAATAGATCAATCACAACTTTCACCAAGGAAAAGGGTTTTATTTTGACTTATCGGAAAACATCGATAATCCTTGACTAATTTCAAATGGACAAAAATCTAATCATCCTTTGTAATTTCCTGTTATAAAAGAGTTCAATTGAATTTTGTCGATTTCTCCGTTGAAGTTAAAGGATCATGAGTGTTTCATTCATATTTGATTGCTTTCAAAAGAAGTCTATTTTATCAATATGTTGGTTAATTATACCTTTCTCTACATAAGTTAGAAGGTAGATTACATTCGTTTGTTTTGTTTTTAGGAAAGTCCAAATACAATTAAATCAAGAAAGTCATTGTTTGGTGATCGTGAATGTGCTGAAGCGCTTAAATTGTTTTACAAACTAAGTGAAGAGAACAAGAATGAAATTCTCGTTAGAATGAGTATTCGAGATACAGATAAGTTCCGGGAATGGACGGATTCGACTTCGAATAGTATTGATTACAATCGATCGATTGAATATTTAGTGTTCAATATTATGGTGCTCGTACTATCGATGAACAGTTGACAATATTGAATATCACAGAGGAAGCTTGTAATTATGTACGTGTACAGATCCAGGAAGATGAAGAAACATCTTTGTTCCTGATCGATCCTATTATTCGATACATACGAAGTTATGCTTGTGAAAGGTAAACTGCTCTTAAATTAACGAATGAATTCTTTACTTTTCCATGTTCTAGATGGCACGAGTCACTTGAAATTTTATTAAAGAACCAATTATCCTTGTCTTGAACGATTGAATGTTGTCAATTACCTTCAGCTATATCATCAACCGTTGATTTTCGTTCAACACCAGCAGATATCATGTCTTTTATTAGCATTCAATCATCAATGGAACAATTCTCTCAAGTTGCGGCATTAGAAGACAAATCAGTTAACCCAGGTTATTATGGCACGGTCGGTTCTGGCCGGCTATGTTCGTTTTCCGACCATTTCCTTGTCGCCGGATTCCGGTCGGAATCCGACGGCAAGGAACCTGCTGGAATCTGCGAAAACTGTGCCGGAATCAAGAAGAGCTGTACTGAATTCGACTCAGATTCCAACGGATCCAGTCACCGGAATGATCGACCTGGGATTCGATGCTTTCGTACCAATCACATGAAGGTTAAACTATCGGATACGGGTTTCTTCGAGAATGTGAACAAACAAGCCAATTTGTTTTATCATGGAACAATATCGGAATACACTACTCAAATATTAGAATCCGGCATTCCAGGTGACGATTCGTTTATCTCAAGCGATTTTGGACCAGGATATTATCTTAATACATCTTTTACGGATGCTCGAGACTGGTTGTTGAAGCGGATTCGTGGTGTTGATACAAAATTAGATGCAGTTTTCATCTACAAAATTGATATGAACCAATTTAACATTTGGAATTTGTCATCGCATGGAGAACATGATGACAATGACGCATTGTTGAATGAATGGCGAAAACTGATAAAGCTTTGCCGACAAAAGAAACGCCCGTTTCAATTAATTTACCAATACGATGGTGTATTTGACTCTCAATGCGCAAATCCAGCAGATATGTTTTATTTGCAAAAAGAACCACGCATTCGAAGAATTCAATCATCTGAAGCAAAACAACTGTGCGTGTCTTCATCAAAATTAAAATCAAAACTCTATCGTGACTTACTGGAGGCAATAGATATTTTGGATCCAAGCACCAGTAATTAAATTTTTAATCAAGAACATTTTTTTTGTATATACACTCTTTGATAAATAAAAGAAAAAAAGATTATCTTCAAATTTTTAATTTAATCAGACTTTTTCCCTTTTCTGAAAGAAAGGGTTATACAGCGATTAAATCGACAGCTCAAAATGCTAAAAGTTTCTCTGCCTGTCTGTCCAAGCCAATCAGATTACAGCATTTGATAACTCAAAGAAAACTTGACGATGGTCATACGGGAATGATTCACCATAAGTAATCGAGGTCGAGGATCCCGAATATGACGTTAGGTTTTTCGTTGTCGCGAACTTTCGGCTTCTTTCTCACTTTTTTCAAAAGAGATATTTTTCTGTATCTTCCTAAGACCTTTTGTAGAAGCTAGTGGAGTGAATGCTACTGCTCGCTGTGGTGTGGAGGAAGATGGTAGTTTAGGAGTTTACAGAAAAAGATTCAATACATCATGCACCATGATATTTCTAAGTCAAGAAATCGGAAAAAGTGATAGGATAGCAATATCATTTTTGCGTTATAGGCTGCGATGCGTCAGCGTCAGATCTTTAATAGGAATTGAGCGGAAATAGGTCGAATAGTGATATATCCGTCAGCGCAATTTGATGTTATTAACTACAGAGAGATAAACCATACGAATGATATTCCAAACATATGGAGCACTATGATGGATATTCTTTTCACAGCAAATCATAAAATAAGGCGTTTGATCTGTTTTCTTTTGGTAGTCAAATGAATGAAAGATCACCACTTTCGAAGCGATAATGAAAGGAAGCGCAGTTATTCTAGTTGAAAATTAATCAAAGATGAAAGGGATAATAGAGGTAACACAGCAACAGCTGGCCGTGAGTGGCCGATCAGAGGGAGGCTGACGAACGACTAGCCATTGAGCGATGAAGTTTTTTTTAGTAAACACAATCAATGCTCGAGAGTTAGTCACTGACAAATGGCGGATTGGTTCGGTTCCTGAAAAGAGCAGCCTTTGTCTTCTATTCACTCGAGGGTGTGAAATAGTGGCAGAATACAGTTAAGGACTAGTAGCAATCGCAGTGCCTCATTTGTCTTTCAAAGTGTCTGAATGTGCTCAGTAATGGGACAATTCTTCCAGAAAAGGATCAGCGAATCGAAAGGATGACCGTTACTTGTTTCTTGTTCGGAATCAATTACACAGCAGCTGTGTTTGTATTTGTATCGTGTTTCTTGTTTAATTCCATCAGATAAATAACCTGATGTATGAAAACAGCTTTCAGCGCAATATCTAACGGGATTCAAGATGTGAAACACGATCGAATTGGCGGAATTTCAATACATAGAATAATCACTTTATCTGTCAATGTGGATACTTAGTTATTTATTTCTTTAAAGCTACACCATATTGCTACTTTTCTATCGTCTTCTTCTACATATCTAAAGAAGAAAGTTTGTCTGTCTGTTCGTTCGCTATACGTTCAGTCCCTGCAATAGGTATCGTCACCGAACTTTTCACGATACTTTCTGAGGCTCAGAGGAAGATCGACATGGAGGTGAAGGACAGGAGTGAAGTTTTACTCAAACCTTTGAGTGATAGCTAATGTCACTGAGTATTTCAAGGTGCCGGGTTAGATCTATTGGAAGCTTTAGAAATGTTTGGTACCATTAGTAGAAGTACAGAGAGGATATCTGAGTGTTAAATCAGTAGCTAAATTTAACTTTCAAGTTTGACACTACTGGTAGTTGGATGATTACTTGCATCAGCAAATTTTCTACGATGGTTTTGCACGTCCAGACTCCAGAGGAACAATGAGGGAAGGCTTCTAGTAGAAATTTCATCCAAATAGTCTACTGAGAAATACCGCAAGTAAACTCTGAATAATACTTCTTTGGGCGCAGGAGATGACTGTGAGATTGAGACAGTGTCGACAGCACTGTCCTGGTTGATCGTTCCAGCGACTGGATCCGACCGAGTCACAATGACCTCGATGAAAAGGTCTACAGCGAGAGACCTGGATAAAGCTGCACCCGAGTGATCTTTGTAGCATTTAACGTCACAGAACTTTTTATCATGATTTCTATGGTCCAAAGAAAGATTGACGTTACTAAGAAATTCATGCGCTTGAAGAAAAAAGTTCGTCTAGGGTAAGTCGTTTGTGCGGTATTATCAAACTAAATAATCATGATCGCTAAAGACATTCATAGAATTCTGAAATTTCGATTAGCATATAGAGGTAACTTGAAGTTCAATTAGTATGTTAAGGTATTTCTTTGCTAGCATACGACTTCTTTTATTTTTTTTAAAATAACATTACGATGTATAGTTAATTTTAGAAAAGTTCATGAAGACACAACTGGAAAAACTTATTTTTGAAATGTTGCTGTTTTTAAAGCTTCAGTTGCTGTGTAATTTCTTGTGTCGTCGCCTTCGCTTTTAGAATGTACATCTGCTTGAATACTCGTTGAACCTGAAGATGACATACTAGTTGAATGATTTCCGCCAGTAGAAAATTCATTTCCTTCAATATTTTCTGTTCCTTCTTTTGCTTGATTACTTGCTGAACCAGATGAAGAAAAACCACCTGTACTCATTGCCTTTCAATCAAATTGAACTAATCTTCTGAGATAAACGAAAGATTATACGTGTGACATGCCTCGTTAACTCCATTTATGTATTCAACAAACGAATATTCTGACAGTTAAAGGTCATGCGTTCTATTCATCAATGAAGGTTCAACAAAAGGATCGCTGATATTTGATCAATGAATAAGTACGCATATTTATTTCTGATTGAATTCGATTTATCGAAAAAAAGAAGAAAAAGAACGAAATTTTTATACAAGAAGATCACATAATGAGTGATTACTATATATATATATTGTTTTAATTTAGGATAATTTATTTGCATGATGATTGGATATTGTTGGAAGAGATGATGTGGAATTATTTGAATGAGTTTTTTTTATCATTTTTAAAGCATTGACGGCAGAAGAACGTGGAGTGGAATTCGATGGTGATGAGGAAGTTCCCAGACCAAGAGAATTATTCGATGGTAAACGTTGGCGAGACAATTTTGGAGACGAGATTAAATCATTATGAGATTGAGAACGATCAAATCCAATGGGATTTGAACGAATTCGTGTTTGATGATTTTCTTTCAGATCGGTTGACTAAAATTGATGAAGATGAATATGATCAAGAGAAAAAAGAAAGAGTTGTTTTTGTTTACTGAATCACTTGATTTTGGATTGGTCGACGAAAGAACATCTGACTCATGTGTCGAACGTCGTGGTGTCTAAAATAGTCGACAATTGACAAAGAGAAGCAATAAAGAAATTCTACTTTTATCAAATCTGATGGATATCGATTCGTTTTCAATTGAAATTTCTGTTTTTCATGGGTTGGTTTTTTTTCTGAAGTATTTAATTTTGTTTGATCTGGACTGACATCCGTTGATAGATCGGTTTCTTCATCGTTTTCTTCACATGTTGAATGATTATTTTCTGTATTCAATTGTTTTCGTTCATTTTCAGCTTGAAATTCTCTCATCATTGTTATGATATCTTTCGCTGCTCCTTTGTCTGATCGACCCTAATATAACAAGAAGATGTTTGGAAAAAGTAAAAGACTTTCTTTTTAAGAAAGAATTTACTGTTAACCACGGATGAACAGTTAATTCACCCATTGTTCGGCGGTGAACTGTGTCATAAACAAGCATTCCTTGTAAAAAGGCAAGCCCTAAGAAAAACAACGGATAAAGGAAAATTTCTGTTGAAATACGGCCGAATCAAACCTTCGGAGGATAAATTTTTAAATTTCTCCGAATCATATCGAAGTTTTTGAGTGCGAATCAATTCTAATAGTCGTCGTTCATTATTTGCAACATATGGATGACGTCCAGTAATTCTATTTCAATCGAAAGTCAATCTTTTCGTATTCTCCTCGGAAATTTCATCGTACTTACAAATAAAACATAATAATTCCTAGAGCCCAAACATCACAAAGGGCGCTATAATTTTTATTATCTAAAATTTCTGGGGCCATGTACCTGTTAAAGAAAAAGTGCGAATGAACTTTTTTCAGAGATAAATATGATTTACAGAGGAGTTCCACAATATTCATTGAAAAGTGAATCTGTATTTGTTATACTTTGTTTTGAACTTAATCCAAAGTCTGTGACCTGGAAAGAAATTTTTTTCCAATCAACTATTCAATTGTTTCTCCTCGTGTTACTCGAATATCAAATTCATCGGTTTTACTTGTTGGATTATTTTTCAATAAGATATTTTCTAATTTCAGATCTCGATGAACAATATCTAAAAAGCGAAATTTCGAAATTCTATCAACTTTCTCGAAACTTCTTACCCATTTTATGCAGATAATACAAAGCATTGACTAATTTCGACATAATTTGTTTGACAGTTTCTTCGGGTAAATGACCAATCTTTTTCAAGTGCAATCCTAATTCTCCACCTTCGCACAATTCAACAATTAAATATAAATTCTGAAATGTAAAAAGACTTTATTTGTTCATTTGAATTGAGAATGTATAATTCACTTGAGATGATTCGAGTACTTCGTGAAGTTGAATTAGATTTGGATGATTAACTTCTTTTAATAATTTCACTTCATTTTCAAGAACTGATGCTTTGATTTTATTTCCCGGCTAAACGTAACAAAAGATAAATGAATTTAATCGAAAGAAAATATTTTCTTTTTTTTACTTTTTTTGGAATTGTTTTCATAGCATAGAAAAGATCACTTTCTCGATTTCGAACACGAAAAACTGTTCCGAATGATCCTTCACCTAATTTATCCAGTATTTCATATTTAATTTCCAATATTCCATCATCATGAAGACGTGTATGAGTTATCTGACGAATCGATGATGAAAGAGGAGTTTGTTTATTCCTTTCCTGTGCCATTAAATCACGAGAAATGAACAAAAAAACTAAAATAAAGAACACAAGTCAAAATAAAAGATTTCTCAAACAAATCAAACTCATGACTAACAAGTTTTTTAATAATTGACAAGTATAAAAGATCTTTGGCGTGCAAAACATTCATTAACTTCACCTAAATAGAAATACGTATAACAAAATACACACATACAACGTTTATCTAAGTGAAAATCATGACATCAGTCGGATCTCAAGACATTAACGAACCCAGTGTGCATAAACATCCAAAGTTACAGACAAATATATTAACGAAAATAAACAGCAAAAGCTTTTTTTCCTTTTTGTTTTTTGAGTAAAGAAGAAGACGAAGGGGAGAGAAGAAAGAAAAAGAAGAAAAGGTAACGGTATTGCTCACTCACTTCAATCAAAGAAAAAAAAATGTTCTTTTAAAGAATATTTCGAGGGAACTTGCCACATTTCTAATTGATGTACTCTGTCAATGAAATTGATATGTAATCAGATATTTGCGATTTCTCTTCGTTTTTATTTAAGTATAATCAAATTCTTTATTCATTCGATCGCATAGAAAGGTTAAAAAAAGGTCTCCGAACGGCTAACAACAATAACTTCATCGGAAAGTTTCACTCTTTTTGTCTTGATATACGTCAAGTTATAATAAAAAGATCATCTCGAGGGTTCTTTCCCACTATTAAATAACAACTAACCTCGATTTTGATATAGTTCAGTGAAGTAGAACAATGTTTTTTTGTAGGAAATAGTGCAAACAAGCTAATCAATAATTACCTTTATTATTTCGTTTTAAGAAAATTAATTTTGTAAAATAATCAATGGAAGAAGATGAAGAAAATGTCGTTTGTAATCTTCGATATTTTAGATTTGATTGAAAATGTCTTGTTTTTATTCTTATTCTTGTTACTTTTCATAACGTTATTTTCCTGTTGACACTCGACAACAGACCAACGAACAATTTCCGTTCGATCGATCGATCTGATAGAGAGAAAGAGAAAAAACGGATCATATTTTTCCTTTTAAGATTTTATGATTCATTTAGAACTTACAATAATCATTTCCATCTTCTCATTTCTTTTGTCACCATAGTTACATCTCTGTCAATCTTCTTTTTACCGATATTTCATGCAAATACCGATATTAGATATGAATTTTAGCCTTTTCATTTCCATACTCGAAGGATTTTCTTTACAAATTCATTAATAGATGGCGCTGTTGTATTTATGCAAAAATTCGTCAAAGTAGAACCACATATATTTGAAAACTATTAGAAACATTCAAATTTATTTCTCTTTAAAATCTATGGAAAAGATTTTGTTGTAAGAAGATCATAACAAAAAATACCAAAAGAATAGAATTACAAAATCCAAATCCAAATGAAGCATTATTCGGTGTTGTAGTAGATGTTGGTGATGAAACTGTTGTCGTCATTGGTCTTCGTGTTGTTGTTAAATTAACTACAGAAATATTCAACGGTAGAATATATTCTTTGTCCAGCCACTGAAAAGTATCAACAATCGATGTATTTGAAGCACAGTGTGGTTTGTTGCAAGAAAACACTCCCGTATCCATTGAATTTAGTGGATTATAAGGTAAATATGTTTTTTCCCATTGAATCTTCCAGAATTTATTTGTATTTGTGCACATATTGTCAATATAGTATCCATTGCCCTGTGTTAACCTTCTCGGCAGATATACAGCGTAGCAGAATGTTGTATTTTGTGGACATGAATTGTTGTTCGAACATTGAACAGGAACATCAGTGTTATTTGGATCGTAAAGGCGACTCACAAGTTGTTCATGAATAGATTTTATTGGCGCTTCGGACCACGATGATGATAATGTTTCTCGCACAAATTCCATATCACAATAATCGGTAACAGAACATTCGTATTCGATTTCGATGATCACCGAACTATCATTCAGTGGAAAGTGTGTTCGAACAAGAAGTCGATTACTGTCTGAAAATGTTGATTTTCGAGATATAAATGACCCATTGACTAGATTTTGTATTGGATCGATCGTTAATTTCACTTGACAAATTTGATCTGTATCGTTGTTTGACTGATTTGATTGTGAACAGAGATTAAAAGTATCTGATGAGTTTAAGTTTAATCCTTGAAAAGTACAATTATTCCAACATCGAAGTGAATGAACACATGGAATCACCAATAATATTGCAAAGAAGAAGAAGAGTCTTGGTATCATGAAATAAGACAGAGAGAATATTTTAAAATAAGTCGAAAGTATTTGAGAGAAAAACAGATGGATGCATTTCTATAAATATTCCGATCTTCATTGATTTCACTTTTCAGTTTTTTTCCTTTTGTAAATATTTACTGGTGAATATTATTCATCGCTTTGTAATCCATATCAGTGACACGCAACCGCAGCAAGAAAGACGTCATAGAGTGCGTAGTATTTGACGATATTCGAGGTTATTCATAGAAGAAAATATTGATAGGAGATATTAGTTTCACATGTGATGTGGGTGGGAATGTGGGCAACTAAATGTAATGTGGAAAAAAAGTGGACATCTTCAGTTTCCATTATCAAAGTAAAACATTATTCTTCAAAACTTCATGTTCAGTATTTATGTATCATCGTTAAATGTGAATGTGTGTGCGAATAAACTATGAAACTTGATGAACTGAGATGTTTGCCATGAGATATAAGAATATATTAATGTTACTGATTCTAAATCACTGTTCTATGACCAACACAATCCAAAGCTTGTGTTTGTTTGTCAAGAAAGTTATCGAATAGAAAAAGCTGAAAAATTGAATTAGACCAGAACATGTGACTGGTTGTTCTCTGCTTTGCAAGAGTGATTAGCATTTTCCTCGTCCATGAAAACTACACCATTCGACTGGTAGTTTTCGTGAACGAGACATATGTAGTAAAAACGTTTTTACGTAACATATCGTTTGTTCGTGTTAGTCCCTTCGCGCTAGTTTCACAGAGATCGCCATCTATTATCGGTAAGAATATTATTGGTTTACATCGACATAAGATTCGCTGCAATAACTGATTGATTGGCATAATTATTTATTTTAACATCGACGATTGTTGTAGGGGTACAGTTAATACGAGGATGTTTGAAAAGGATATATTCATCGTCTATAGTCTTTTGATTTAGATCAAAATGGATGATACAACAGAATCCATTTTGAAACCAAGAAAGAAATACATGACTTCATTTGCAAATGTCTCTCAAGAAGAAGCAGAGGTTACACTTAGATTTCGATTCACTGAATTTTACAATTCGCAAATACCACTCGATCAATTCATCACGAGAAGTGCACCGGACGAGTTGAAAAAAATGGTCTTTGATCGATTAGTTGAGCGACTTATATCAGAAGATTTTCCAGAAGCAACAATTTCTCCATTGAATGAAGCGGTCATTACAGATTATGTCGGACAGGTTTTGGCAACAATAGTTGCCTATATTGCTCGTATGATGAAACGTCGTGTTTTAAAATTAAGACGAGAGAAACAAATCATCAGCAAAGATGAAAAGTACGGTAGAAACATGGAATTTATGGTAATTCAAAGTATCAATGTTGACGACACTCGTTATGTAATTATTATTGAAGCAAAATGTGATACATTTGGAAAAGGACTTACTCAATTATTATTATCATTGCGATCGATGTTTGAAATAAATAACGATCAGAATCCGGTTTATGGATTTGTCACGACAGCAGTCAACTGGCAATTAGTGACTTATGACGGTCAAACATGGAAAATATCAGAATCATCTGTTCTTTTATCTGGGAATATGGAAAAACAAGAAGATCGATGGTTAAAAAATAATACACAAATATTAGACGTTATTTACACTATTTTATCATCATTATAATGTTTATTATCGTTTTTGTTATTTTACTAAACACTAGTAACAAAATTTAGTCATTGTCTTTGATTCAGTAATTGATGCGAAAGAACAAATAGCTTTGTCAAAGATGATGAGATAAGAAATATCTGGTTAAATAATAATTGACAATAAATTTCTCTCTTAAGAATCTTTCATGAAAATCTCTCTTCAAATCGAGAAACCACGAGGATGGAGTGGGTGGGGGTGTGAACAATTAAATGTTATGTCAAAAATATCGGCATCTTCCATTCCCGTAATCAAAGTACATAGGGTAATCAATAAGTTCTCGGAATTCTCTACATCTTTTTCGAATAATTGTGATTTCTACGTTTTTTCGAATCATATATTCGAGTTAGTCAGTGTGATATTATATAGAAAGTTTCATCATTCTAGCTGATTCTCTTAATATCCTATTAAGATAAATGTTGAATAAAAAAATTGCTCCTTGATTATTCACGAAATTTTACTTATCTTTTCGGTCATGAAATCTTGATGAATTCATCGAAAAGTAAACAAATTTAGTGTGATAACATCCGCATACATTAGATCAAACTTTCATATTCCAATATTGAATTGAATATCATTATCATTGGGAGATAACAGAGAGACTAACCTTTCATAAACAATTTTTACCGACTATAGTACGAACCAACGTAGGATACGTTAGCAGTTTATGTTACTTAAACCGGTTTTGGACGATTAAGAAAGCAACTAAGAAAACTGTCGTACTTAAGTGTACGAAAGTTCATCGAGACAAAATTTATCTTCATAAAAACGTATTTTTATGCATGATGCTAATTAATAGTTTTTAAACAACGTAATAAATAGCGTTATCATCTTCTCTAAACACAATCAAATGAAGTTACGGCTAACACAGTATATTCACCTTGGACTAAGCATTCAGTATACTAGGTCGTAAAACGAGTAAAAGAGAGTCTAGCCAACGGTATCGCTGAAAAACACTGAAAGTCAAAATGTCGAAGGCGAAAATCGTCGAAAATAGAAATGTCGAAATCCGAAAGATCGAAGTGTTTTTTTTCATAGAAAATAATGAGTAAAAGCATGATATTATTTAAGTGAATATCTTATTACGCATCAAAGAAAAGTTTTAAGAAGAAAATAAAATTTAAAAAAGGTGAAAATGCACCTCAGCGGTGTTACAGCACGAATGTGATCACATATTCACCTTTTCCTTACGATTAATAATGATAAAGGCATCTAACATTTGCTCTCCATCGATATCCTGATTACGATATCGATCACTTAATGTGTCAATTCTTATTTGCATTGCATCAACTGCAGTTGTTTTCAGTGGGGCGGCAAGTGCCTACGGTAACTTGACAATATGACTGTTGAAATCGACATTCTTCGCCGACCAGACAGGTGATAAATGACCATATATCCGAACGCGAACGAAATTAAGGAAGATAATAATTATTACTTATTCACAAGATCTTGAAATTTTCGACGTTTTATATGTTCGACATTTTGCTTCTCGGCGTTTAGGCAATAAACCTTTATTGATGTCAACAAATCAAAATCACTGTTCTATCAACATAATGACCTGAAGTTTGTCTTTGTTTGTCAAGAAAGTTGTTGTTGAATAGGGAGACATGAAAAATTTAATTAGACTAGAACGAAGGTTATTTGATCACTTTCAAAAATATCGTTGCATTTGTATGTAATTGTCTTCTGCTTTGCCACAATGACTGGTGTTTTCTTCGTTCAACTGACTTACACTGGTTCGTGCTATTGTTTGCTGAACAACTATATTGGTATGACTACATCAAGAATCTGTAGCAGTTCGTCTTGTCACTCTGTATGGATCCGCTTGTACGAATCTTGTCCGGATCGAAAAACGCTGCTTATCGGTGAGTTATGCTTCATTTAATCAATGCTGTTTTTATTGACTCGTCTCTCTTTGAAGAACATGCTCGGAAAATGATATAATATCCCCAGTATAGGTGCCATAATTGGTATCGCTTTTGGAGTGTTAAGTGCAACAGTTTTATTGATTATCTTCATTTCGTGGACTGTTATCCAGCGTCAAAAAAAGAATCGATCACGAGTCATATCAACGTATCCATATTAACAGTGAACGAGTAACTCAGTTAGTATGACTAAGCAATCAAATCAACCATATTTGACGACTCATCACAGCCAAATGCTTGTTCCTCCAAAATCAATCATCAGTACGCAGTTATTCTTCATAACAGTAGAGCCGATTTTTTTCTTTTTTCTCATTATGGGAAATATGCCTATAATCATATACGCGAGTAAAGTCGAGATAAACATGGCGAGTCGGTGTTCTACATAATACTCTATAAATGCAAATTATTTTTGCCTTCTGTCTACAATTCAAATATTACATAAAGAAGTAGATATGAGTAGAGAAAAACGTATATGACGAAAAATAAATGTATATTTTAGTTTATATTTTTTCGATTGAGAGAATGTGTTCGTTGTGTTGGATTTGTTAATGTTGGTTGAACACGATAATTTTTCAGTAAACAGTGGCAACAAAATGAAGATCGTAACATCAACCATAATTCTCGACGAAACATACTTGATGTTAATGTATAAAGATAAAATGAAACCGCAGGGAAAACATACGATAATCCTCCAGAAATACTTGTTATGAAACTTTCTATTGCCAGTTGATCAGAATTTTTATTTGAAATATAAGGAGTAATGATATTGTTGATACTGTAAACCATTAATGGCATTGTTATAATAATATAGGCAATGATTTGTACAAATAACATTCGGATTAACTGTCGATCACGTTTTAATTGAATCTTCTGATTTTCAATTGTTTTTGCTTGTTGATTCAAAATACCTTGACGACGTTGTCGTTTCTCATCAAGATTCTTTCGAATACGTATCGCAAAAACTATCATTAATGTTGTTGGTATAAACGAATAACTCAGCAAAGAAAAACTATTGATAAAGGTAATCGCAATTGCATCGAGAGAATTGTAACAACTATTAGACTTGATGTTGAAATAAATCAACATATAGATATGTATAAGTAATATTAGAATAACAATTGATGCAATGACTTTGTACGTGAAATTGATATTGGCGAAATTTCTCAAACGTGCATTCGACGATGATAATGCAAAACGATCGAACGAAGCAGCGCTCAATAATAAACGAAATATAACAGAAGTAATGTGATTGAAATACGAACGAAATTTACAAAAAGGAACATTATATGTAATTGGATTAGCGTAGAAATAAGCATAGATTGTTGGAATTGAGTAAATTAATAAGTTACATAGCATTGCAATAGAAGCGAATAAGAAATCTTTAAATGAAATAGAGAAAAAAGAATTCGAAAAAGGAATTTCTTTGATGACTTACATCTACAACAAGATGTTGTTCGAAATTGTTTTCGAGAGAATAGAAAAATATTTAAAATACAGCCAGTTACGCCGAAAGAGACATAAAACCATGATAAACTAAATAGAAGATTTTTTTGAATTAGTTGTAGTGTGCCGATCAATGAAGACATTTGATGTTCAATTGATTATAACAAGATGAGAATGTTTCAAATCTAAGTTCACAAAGTAAAAAGTGCTGATTTATATGTTCTTTTTCATGTAATGAAGCTATTTCTCAATATACTTCAGTTTCAGAATAGAGAGATAATTATGGGCACTTGGGCAAGGATGAATATGAGTTTGGTTTGTGAACACAGCACGCACTCGCTGACAATGCTTAAGAAAAAGCTTAACTACTTTCAAACTCAACCCATCCTCAATAGAGTTGAGAAAAGTAATTTTTGTTTAATATTCCTCAAGTCTAATCTCAAGTTGTACTATGAAATTAAACAGAATGTTTTCTTTTCTCTTTGAAATTTGGACAAGATCGTCTAAAACAAATATTCAATGCTCTCTGTAACCTCAACTTGATCTTTTCATGAAAAAAGTGATATCTTAGTGGAAAACTCCGTTGGTGCAAGTTTTCTTAAAGATCACAGATAATGAGAAATCACGAATGATTGAACAAAGATGCAAACTCAAGTCTCTTCATGTACGTGAACGTGAGATTAACCTTTCTTTTCTCGAATAAGTCTTACTTTTGTTGGAGATAATCATCAATATATTATTTTTAGAATAACTTAAAAAGATAAAGAAAAAGACCAGAGAGAGAAAATAAATGTTTTAAAGTCGTGCTTTTTCATTGTTCATTTCCTACAGAGAAAATCCCGAATTTTTATACAAAGTTACACACGAAACACTCGCTTTCCTCAGTTTTCAAACAAATTTCAATTCGGTGAGAAAGAAGGAAACAAAAAAAGAAGTTTGTGAATTGAATTTCATTGATAATCGAAATAATTAGATTACTCTTGGCGTAAACAGGAAAACAATGCCTTTTTTCACGACATTTTCAATGGACTAAGTGGCCATTCTTCAAGTATTCTCACGAATTATCCAGTTCGATGACAAATAGAGGAGTTCATTTTCGGCATCACTTCAATTTTAACGCTTTTTCCGTAAACAATACTTTACTTTTTAATAAAAAAATCCAATCACGAGTCACATTTTTATTCCAACAATCAAAGAAAATATTTTACTCTGACTTTATAGTGAGACTAAACTCGGTAATGTTTCAATTTAATGATCTATTAAATCTACAAAAAATACTCTTCTCAAAGTTTAACCAATAAATCCAATAAAAGATACAATCTTGAAAATAATTTTACTCAATAGACAAATTTGAATTAAGTAAAAACACAGTTATTTCAAGTCCACTCTTTCTGACAACAGTTGATAATAACATTGTCTTTCGGATGATTAGAAAAAGTGGAATGTATATTTATGACATCGATCAGTGAAGTATCTATGCTACGATTTGACTAAATATTGTCGATTACATTATATCGACAAGGTGAACTTGATCGATTATCATTTAATGGTATTTATGTTCGTGAATATGATTTTATAGTTCAATCATTGGATGATTTGATTTCACCAATGAATAATTTAGTAAATAATTAAATTTTGGAAAATAATTCAGTCTGTTTTAAAAGTCAGATCATCAAACTGATTCCTGAGTCACGTACATTTGAATGTGTTTTGTATTCGTCTTTGTCGTTGATGGATTTGTTTCAAAGAAACGCTTCTTTAGTATTTCACAAGTCAAAATCAACAATTCACTGACCAAGAACTACATAATCTTAATCATTGAGTTCATGATAAGTCAAGTCAATTTCCAGGATCGCTTTTTTCATCCAATCATATAGAAAATCGCGAGAAAAAAAACTGTGGTCAGTTTCATATAAATCCATTAACGAAACGACACATAAGTTGTCTTATTCAAGAATGTCGATAACTTTATTGGAAGATTTCTCCAACGAATTTTTCTATGAAATATTCGATTATTTAAACGGTTGTGAGATTTACGAAGGATTTTCAAATCTGAACACTCGTTTTCGACAATTACTCGATCATCCGTCATTTCGATATAAAATCCGCATTGATTATTCAAATGGAAAAGCAAAATCAATAAATGAATTAAAACAAAGTGTTCGTTTGAATCAAAATCAAATCTCTTCGATTAATTTCTGTTCATGGATAAACAACAACGAAATATTCTTCTCATTCGATTTCAATTCCTCATATGAACAACTTGAACGTCTCGTTTTCAGTTATATCAAACCAGACACAATTCATTCACTTCTTCCAAAATTAGTCGATTTACCTCGTTTATTTTCATTGACATTTGAAACTGAATATGATTTAAAGCATTTTGGTTCGATTTATCGATTAGTTTTCAATTTACAAAAGTTAAAAGATTTCAAACTGAAAGCAACCGATGCCACGGATTCGAATATCGATTTATCATTACCAATTATTTTGAATCAACCATTGTCTTCCATCGAACATCTCATTATTGATCATCCTTGTACATTTCAACAATTAAAACATTTGATATTTCATACTCCCAATGTTCATCATCTGAAATTTTTGAATTCCAATGATAATGAAACAAAGTTCGATGATTTGTCTTTAGTGAAATTAGCAACTCTTTCAATAGAAGCATACCACATGACATTTGACACATTCGAAACATTCCTTAGTCACTTGAATTTAACAATATTAAAAGTTTTATCAGTGAAAGTTTATATTGAAGATGAGAATTATCTCAATGCTAAACGATGGGAAGAAATTATTTTGAGAAAAATACCAAATTTAGAGAAATTCTATTTGAAATATTTGGTTCCGTTTGAAGATCATCATCAACCGTCGATATATACAGGAAAACCAAATGAATTCTTCTCTTCGTTTTGGTTTCAACGAAATTGGATATTCGAAATTGAAATAAAATATGATAATATCATTTATTCGATTCATCCGCTCAAGTAAGTTCAGGTTTCAGGAGTAAACATTCAATTCGAGTTTTTTTTTCACTTAGAATACAATGGTTTGATGAGTACAAATCAAACGAGAAAGCGATTTATTCGTTTGGACAATTCACAAGATTTCGACGAGTTACTTTAGTTGACACATCACCTGAATTGTTGTATGAAACATTGACTATACATGATTATCTATGCCATGTTTCATCTGTTATGCAAATTGATCATTTGGATATCAAAGAAGAGATTGATTTTGTGAAATTATGCCAGATTCTACATTCATTAAACGAATTGGATTCATTGAAACTTTACAAAATATCCATCTCATCTTCAGGACCTGTTACCGAGAAAGAATTAACAATATTTTCTCAGTTTCCAAGTCGAATGTCAATTACCAAGGTTTGTTTAGAGAAAATCTGTCAAATTGAAGAAATATTGGTGATTATGGCATTTTGTCCATTGATAAAACAATTTCAAATCAATTCTTTACAGAAAATTGAAATCGAATCGTTTCTGCGAACATTTCTAACACATATCAAAGTTCAAACGATTCAAACACTTCGATTATTATGTATTTGTGTGTCAACAGCTGATGATGAAATGATCAATAAACTTAAACAAACCATTCAAAATGAAAATTTACTTTTAGATTTTACTTTAAACCGTATAAAGGATAAAATCTATTTGAAATGGACATGATTCCTTTTCTTTGTTGATTTCTGAACTGTATAGTTCTACTTATTCTCTCAAAATATACACGACAACTATATATTTTCATTCATCAGCTTTTCTTCTTTCTTTATTATGAAAATGAACTGGAACATCGATTATTCCAAACTTCATCATTCAAAATGGCCAACATCGCGATATCTTCCTAGTCAATTTTCATGGAAATTCTCAACGATCGAGCTGAATCGAGTAGAAGTAATGAAATATTGTCACGCTGCAAACTTCACATCATACATTTCGAACCAATGGATTTGATCAAATGTATTTCTCATAAATATGCATCAAAAAGATTTTGTTATAAAAAGATCATAACAAAAAATAACAAAAGAATAGAATTACAAAATCCAAATCCAAATGAAGCATTATTCGGTGTTGTAGTAGATGTTGGTGATGAAACTGTTGTCGTCGTTGGTCTTCGTGTTGTTGTTAAATTAACTACAGAGATATTCAACGGTAGAATATATTCTTTCTCCAACCACTGAAAAGTATCAACAATCGATGTAT
Source organism: Adineta ricciae (assembly GCA_905250025.1). Taxonomy (NCBI): domain Eukaryota; kingdom Metazoa; phylum Rotifera; class Eurotatoria; order Adinetida; family Adinetidae; genus Adineta; species Adineta ricciae. The sequence continues at coordinate 30,144 of CAJNOJ010000424.1, forward strand.
TTGAAGCACAGTGTGGTTTGTTGCAAGAAAACACTCCCGTATCCATTGAATTTAGTGGATTATAAGGTAAATATATTTTTTCCCATTGAATCTTCCAGAATTCATTTGTATTTGTGCACATATTGTCAATATNCCTCTAGGCAGTTTTTTAAATCCGGCAATATTGTCCAAATTCCGTTGTCCAAATTCCTATTGTCGGTTTTCCGTTTTACCTCTTTCATCAACATCTCGAGTCAAGCCGTTTAGCTCATCCAGCAAACCCGATGCAGATGTGTTATTTAAGTTTGATCGATCGTTATCAGCACCTTCAACATGGGCATTTTCTCGATTTCTTGCTCGTGGATTCTCATTTTCAGATTCATCTGAATCAGATGATACCACTAGTGAAATCACTCAAACGTATATTTCGTCTGCAAAGCAATCAATGGTACTCACTGACACAATGATTTCTTTTGTTTTGTCGTGCCATTTTCTTTTGACAACTAGTTCAATCTCTTCTCTTTCATTAGATCAAATTGCGTATAATCAAAGCGCCAAAAAAATCCTGTACATTGGCCAGTTAATTGATCTTTTAAAAAACTCCTCATTCAGCTTTGACCTCATCAAAAACGAAAATTAAGAAAAGAAAACAAAGATTCAGTAGTTCGAATATTTGTCAAAGAGCTTTTTCTCAATCATCTAACCACAGGGAAGAGATTAATAGTCGTAACAATCAGCAACTTGATGTTTTCATCAAAAACAATTGAGAGATCTGTAACTGTTTACAGAATTCATTCACATGTATTTCCGTTACTCGACATACTTTACCTATAATCTCACAACCAACAACATGAAAGACGAGATATTTATTCTTTTACTGACTATTTTTCGAGCAGGGGTCGGATGAGGTCGGATGAAAAATGGAGCGTTTGTGCTGGCGGGGCGTGAGACGCAACATAAAATTCAGCAGATGAAATCGAAATTAATCATTGGTGGTAAAGATATTGTGACGCACACGAGTGAACAAGAAGAGACCCTTCGACAGAAACGGTTTGTTATTTGTTTGTTGATTCAAGTGATCGAAATCAGCTTCGATGGTAGGCGTTTGATTGCTGAAGCTGAACGTCGTCAACGTGAAGTTCAACAACGATTAGCCGAAGGTGAAGAAGAACGACAAACGATCAATGCGAAATATACGAATATATAAGAAGAAGTTGAAGATAAACGAGCGAAACGTGATTAGTTATCGAAACATTTGACGAAAATTGAGGCCAAACGAACGGAGATAGTCGAACATCAACCATCTGCACGAGAAGAACTCAAACCTGAACAGCGAGAGATTCGAAAACAAACCAAACTTCTTCAATTAGTTATCGAAAATTTCATTCCAAAAGATGAACGTGAACGATTATATAAAAGAATTCAATTTGATGATCATCAGAATCAANCTGTATCGTTGTTTGACTGATTTGATTGTGAACAGAGATTAAAAGTATCTGATGAGTTTAAGTTTAATCCTTGAAAAGTACAATTATTCCAACATCGAAGTGAATGAACACATGGAATCACGAATAATATTGCAAAGAAGAAGAAGAAGAAGAAGAGTCTTGATATCATGAAATAAGACAGAGAGAATATTTTAAAATAAGTCGAAAGTATTTGAGAGAAAACAGAGAGATGCATTTCTATAAATATTCCGATCTTCATTGATTTCACTTTTCATTTTTTTTTCTTTTGTAAATATTTACTGGTGAATATTATTCATCGGTTTGTAATCTATATCAGTGACACGCAACCGCAGCAAGAAAGACGTCATAGAGTGCGTAGTATTTGACGATATTTGAGGTTATTCATATACAATTAGTCACCATAGTAACTGAAAATATGAATTTGACTGCAGCAGTATGTTGTGACATTTGATACAGCGCAGGTAAAACAGGCGGATAATGGCCCATTGAACTTTAATAATTCTATAATTTTGATTCTTATTTATTAATGGATTATTTGATCATAGAAAAACGAACTATAAATATTTGACTGTTTTGTGAAGTGAAAGTTCTCATTTGACTTCAATAAAAAATAGTCGCATTCTTATTGTTATTAAATTAATGTGACTTTCTTTTATTGAACTGTATTATATCAGACAGAATTGTTTATATCATTAATAGCTAAATTCCTCAATTGTTGAAAGAATTTTCCAACATATTTATATAAAACGTCCGTTGGTTGTCAGATTTTTACAACTACGAGCATCTCTCATTTGAGAATGATAACAAAAATCCATTTCTAAAAATAAATAAATCTTTTCGTTTATTGGTCAATCATCAAATTTAAATCGTTACTCTTTAAATATAAAAAAAACTATCACAGAAACTCAATTGTTTAAATGTGCATATTGTCCATCACCACGAACATGAAAAGATTCAGTTCTTTCCACTGTATTCAATCCAGCTAATCGATAACATAATTCAATATGAGCAGCAGCAATTGGTTCATCTCGTGTGCCAACATTATACACAGACACAACATGAACACTTGCATTGAAAACATAAGCCCATGCGACTGAAATACGTGATGGAACAATAGTAACGCGATCTAAATACGCACCTTTTCCATCTAATGATCCACCATAAGTGAATTGAAGTGAATAAGTAAATTGAAGGACACGTTGTTTTAATCGATTGTAAACTTGAACAGTATATGAATGAGAAGCAGGTGGTGATGACCAACTTTGAAGTTCAAATGGATCAGTTATGTGAGAAGGAAGAACATTACTATAAGATGTTTGAATATCGACAACAGCGCGACTGAAAAATTCATTATTGAAAAGCAAAGAAAAAGAAATGAGAAAAAGAAATGTTACTTTTGATCAACAATTGACCATGCTTGACGAGCTGTATTGATTATTCGACCAATATCGTCAGATGAAAATTCTCTTGGTGAACCAGCAGTACGAACCATTCCTGGTTGTGCTTCGAAATCTGTATCAATTGTTAAGTAAAGAAATGATCCAATTCCAATTGCAATCAATAAAATAACAAGAGAAATCATTGATTTTAATGAAAATAAGCTCATTTTTATGATGTTTTTTCGACGGTTGTTTATCTGAAACGATGTGAGAAAAATAAATAGATGTACGTTACTTAAATAATATTCATCTGAAGAAGAAAAAAATGATATACACCTGACTAACTGAGTCAAACGAATGATCATTTGACACGTGTATCTCTTAACCACATTCTTTTCTCTTCTTCTGACGAATAAAACAACAAAAAGAGTTTTTTATGTGAAAATGCTCTGAAATAAATTAAACTATTTCTTCTATATTTATTAAAGTCCGATATTTTGATTGGCGACCTCTTCGCTGAAATGCGAATCTTGATTTTCATTATAATCGAAATTCTCTTGAGCTAATTACATTGGAAATGTGTCTTAAATAAATCGTAATGACTTTAATCATTTAAATATCTTCTAAGAAAACATACGTATATGAAAATCGTTCACATATCATCACAGGATCGATTTATCTTTCTAATTACATTTTTTCTTATCAAATATGTTTGTTTCAGACTACGTGTTACTCCGATTTTGATTATAAATGATTCACATATATGTCGATTAAAGATTTCATTCGATGGATTTGCGAATATTTCTATCTGGAAAAGTGAAATATGAAGACTGTTTTTATTGTTAACGAAAGTAAAAGAAATAAAAACGATCGTATAAAACTATACAAGAAAACAAAATAATAACATCCAGAACTAAACTGTCAATTTCAACCAAAGCAAAAGATCATTTTAAAAGAAGTTAATGCTAACTAATACAATTTGTATTTAAAAACAAAAAGAAATCGAATGTGAAAATCGTTCAACTGTTGAGATCTTTAATATCCTTTACAAGATTTGTTAACAATTCGTTAGTATCAACAGTTGATGTAGTGGAATTTTCATTTTTAGTTTTACTTGAAATGAAATTATTTGATTTTTCACGAAGATCAGAGGAAGGATATTTGTATAAAAATGTTCCTAAAAGTTGAAAAACAACGTTCACATATTTTCATTTGTTAAATCGAAAGGAAATTCAAACCTTGTTCATCATAGAGAACACGTTTCAGCATTGTATTCAAATTGGAATCAGCTGGCAATTGAAATTGTCCTCCTGATGATCGACATTTGAGCAATTGTTCAAGCCACTTTTGAACAATGTTTGTTTTAACTTTATTGGCCGAACCTTGAAAAAAATCTTCTAAAAATTTTTCATCACATTGAATCTTTTCATATTCATATGCTAAAAAACACAAAGAAATTGTAGACTAAAGAAAGATTTTCATTTTCTGAATTAACCTTGTAAAAGCATATCGAATATATCTAAATCTTTAACAAGATTGGCTTCGTTTGTTTTTTGATCGGAATATTCATTGAAAAGTGAGAAGATTTCTCGTCCAACATCAGCAGGTAATAAACTTGTTAAATAAAGCATTGCTTCACTTTCACGTCGATGTTTTTCAGTTTTAGGTATTCCATCATATTCAGTTAAATCACCAACAACTGATTCAGCCAAGTCATGTACAAGTGATAATTTCATACAACGAACTTTTGATTCTTCACTAACAGTTGGTAATAGAAGTGACATAACAGCCATGCGATACATATGATCAGCGACACTTTCGACTCTTTCGACGCCTCGTAAAACCCAACCTGTGCGAAATGTTCGCTTGGCTTGTCCGACGTAGAGTAGAAATTCCAAAAGACCATCCATATTGCAACTCGTTTTGATATTGTGATGAAAAGGAAACGATTGAATTGAATTTCGCCTTCCGTGCATGATGTGGCTTGACCACGTCAACCAATTGGAACTTTCGGATTATTCTTTTAAAAAATGAGGTAATTTACGCAATGTTTTTCTGGAAAAGATTGAAATTTTTCATATATATTTAACTTTTTTCTGATTAACCTTGAACAAAAGGCGACATCTACAATTGTCTGGGATTCAGTAAAGATAATTGAAACTACGACAACAGAATCAAAAAACATTCAGGAAGGATATCAGCGCATAAAAAGGTAGTGTAACCTTCCTTACAAGTCATGTTTGTACAAGTAAACCAACGCCGATACTGCTAATAGACAAAAACAAAACAAGATAAATCAATCGTTCTAGTTCTTAGTAGTCTGTCGAGCATTATCTACAACATTTACTGTGTTACAATCCACGTGGCTAATGTTTTCCTATATTATCTATAGTCTCTATTTGTGATTGTTGATGGTGTGATATATTAAGAAAAGACCTTGTGACAAGAAATACCTCTGTTTTACAATATATCTATGTTTTTTGCAAAACAAAAAATGGAAAAAGCAAGACTTGAGTGTGATGATTACCCTATTTCCACATAAATAAGCTCTAAACTTGTTTGTGCAACTCTCACTGATACAAGTGATTCATATTGTCATCCATATACACTTTCTTCATTCGTCAAAAAAAAATTCGATCGTTGGAGAAGTTTTACTACAATATTTTATCTTCTTTAACATCCATTACAAAAAAAACCTGGTTGTTCACCTCTTGATTTTCTTGATAAGATTGAAAATAAAATTATTTGAGATGAAAGAAGACAAAAATTGAACTTTTTCACTTTTGATAAAGTAGAGATATTTCATTTATGACTCATCTCTGTTTCTTTTCGATGACTAATCATAATTGAGAAGAGAAAAACTAGATTTGACGATGTGAAAAATGATATGGGGATGTAGCTCATATGGTAGAGCGCTCGCTTAGCATGCGAGAGGTATTGGGATCGATGCCCAACTTCTCCAAATTGTTTCTTTTTTTAAAACTTATTTCAAACGCAAAACGTTGTACTTGAAAAAGAAAAGATTAACGTCGTCGGACTAACAATGAAAAACTATTCTAAGAGAAAAAGTGAAACTTGATAGAACTCATTGAGCATTTCGAAGTTTATGACAAACATTTCGTTGATCTAATTGACGGAAATTTATGTTTTTACCATTGAATTATTGTTTACGGAGGTTTTTTCCCCAGTCTATTTGTATATATTTACTTTTGATTTTTTTCCCAAGCACAATACAACGTGGTGACAGAAAAGAAAAAGAAAGAGAGGTGAGAATCTATTTTCGGTCATATCATTTTAATAGTTTTGTATGAAATATTTGTATTTTTTTTTCTTATTCCAAGATCATATAAAATACATTCGTTAATTCGAACAAAAGGATCGAAGTCGCAGGAGAAGAGAAACTAATTGGAATTTTCTCGATTGAAAATGACCAATCGTAGTGGTGCAATCACGAAACAAGCATTTGGTCGTAATGGAATTCTTGGAAGTTTATATGATATTCGATGTGATCGATTTGAAGGTGGAAATTTATTCAATCGAAAATTACCCTCAGACATGATAATTATAAGTGATTGTGCAAAATCTGATTATGTCATTGATGAAAATCGATCTCAAAAAGAAACATTCGATAAACTTAACATTGAAGCTTCATTAAAATTAAGTCTTATGGCTGGTTTAATCAAAGTTGATGGTTCAGCTAAATATTTAAACCAAACAACAAGTGACAATCGTACAGTTCGAGTTACATTTATGTTCAATGTTCAAACTAAACAAGAATCTTTACAAATAAGTATGGCTGGTTTAAGTGATTATTTTTCATCAAATGCGTTCGAAAATGAAAATGCAACACATTGTGTTATTGGTATAACGTGGGGAGGAAGAGTTGCAGCGACATTTGAAGAAATTTTGTCGAATTCTGATGAAGCCAAAGATCTTCAAGGTCGTTTAGCAGTTGTTTTAGAAAAAATGTCAGTTGAAGTCACTGGTGATGCATCATTAACGTGTAATCATAAGGAAAATTCGAAATTGAATTCATTAAAAATCAGTTTTTCTGGTGATGTTCTCATTGAAAATATTCCTCGTACAATTGAAGAAGTTTTCTGTACATTTAAACAAGTTCCATCTCTTTTAACAAAGCTCAACGACGGAAAAGGACAACAACTCTCATACGAATTATATCCATTGAAACGTCTCGCGGAAATCTTCAAACTGGATTTACGTATTCAACGGTAAGTGTCATTCGACGATCTTTTCAACACGTTTTCATTGGATTTAGAATTATCAACGAAGTGACGAATAACACTTTGATTCGAATTGAAAATATCTTCGAACAAATCATCAAAGGCAAACGAATTATGAACGATTATCTCGCGAAGATTCAACCATGGCGTAATTGGCTTCCATCGAAATGGATTGAAACGATTTCAGCACATAGAACAAAATTATATGGAGTCGAATCGGAAACACAACGAAAATTGGCTTCTTTACTTGACGATATTCGACATGGAAAAGCAGATGAAAAGATAATGATCACTTTATTAGATCAATTTGAAGAAAATAATCCGTGCTCGATTATGTCAATTAACAATTTTCTTAAAGAAAATTCTTTTATTATGACGAAAATCGAATGTTTGAGTGAATTTGATCAGAATGTCTTAGATGAAATCGATGACAAACGACAGAAAACACCCAATCCATCGATTCTTCTACTAAATATGAAATCCATCGATGATTTAATACAAAAATATTACGATAATCATGTTTATTTATTACACATTTCAAATGAATATGAAGAGAAAACTCGAGCGAATTGGTACAAACAATTAAGATGTTTCAAATATTTATACAAACGGGAACGAAAAGGCGAAAGCAAAAATGGAATATTTCAAGTGATTGATCATGATTTACATTCAAATTTGGATGAAAAACCAAATTCTTGTGTGATTTATTATGCTCATCATGGTGTAATTCAAACAAAAGATTTTTCTCAAAGTTCATTAGGTAAAGGAAGAAATATTTTTCAACGAATAAATCATTTTTATTTTTCTTGTTTAGAAGAATTACCGTTGGAACAAAGTCGAGATATTCGAGAAGAATGTCGATTTTTGACATTGAATATCGAGAAGATCGAACGAATTCATCAAGATTTCATCAAAGCACAGTGAGAGAAATGAGATTCTGTGGAAGTTTTCGAGATTTGTTTCATTTTTTAGTCCAAAAGGTGAACTGACTGGACAAGAATTGGTTGAAGAATTGACAAAATTTTATCCAAAGTAAAACTTATTGATAAATTTTCGAAAAGAAGAAGAAACGACTTTGTTTAGAGGAAATTTGAAATATTTCTGTGATCTTGCATTTCCAATTATTGACAAAGATCGAAATGGTTTAATTAACTTTCGTGAATATATGTTAATCATATCATTGATCGTTCCATGTGAAATGGAACAGAAAATCTCTTTGGTATAAAAATTCTTTTCTTATTTCACAATAAAAAAAGCTTCGTTTTATTTAAAGATATTTCAAATTTGTTCACTGAATAAAGATCACATTGATCGTCAAAGATTAAGTCATTATTTAGAAGCAGTGATTCATTTTCTTCATCAACCGAATTCATCAGACGAACAGAAGATAAAATCCATTGTAAATCAAATTTGTCAATTTAATCATGAAAATAACAAAGAATGTCTCATCAACAAAGATCAATTCATTATCTGGTACGATCCATCTTTCTTTTTTATCCAACAAATTCATTTTCTTTGCTTTCAGTATGAAGAAGAATTATGAAATATGTTTGTCATTTTTACCTCCCATTGTCTCATTATTATCTTCAAATGAAAATCAATCAAAAACACCATGTAAATACGGTTCCACTCATGATAATCTTCTTGATTCACAATGTCAATGGGATGTCAATTGTATGGATCAAAGTCAACAACATCGAGACAAATTTTCACATTCAACAACACATGTGAATAAACCTTGTCGATATGGTGTTAATTGTCTTATACAATTCTCAAAAGATGGTTCGGAACATAATTCAAAATTTTCACACCCGTGTCAATATGCTGAATTTTGTACAAAACATGAAATATATTTAACTCACGAACCTCTTCGTGTTCCTCTATGTCGTTACGATGGAAATTGTGAGAAATTGATTGATCCTATTCATCGATCGAAATTTGGACATAAGAATTTACCGTATTTTTTAATTCCATGTAAAAATCAAGAAAAATGTGTAGATCAACGGAAAGAACATCGAATGAAATATTCACATGGTGAAAAAGTGAATGATGTTGTATCAAATCAACAGAAACAAACGTGCAAATTTGGAATTCATTGTACCAATAAAAGTGATGATCATCTAAAAAGATTTTTTCACTCAACCAAATAAATTTTGTAATTTCAAATGCGATTTCGATTCTTGATAAAACTTCGAGAATATAATTAAATCTATAGATCTTCCTTCTCTATATGATGAATAGTATTTCATTGAGGTATCTTTTCAAGTGTCATTGATACTCGAACGTCAAATAAAACAACTCATATATGTATATTTACCCACGACTCTCGTCTGTTGATAAGAAAGAAAGCAGAAAAACTTTTTTACTATATACTCGTCAAAGAAAAAGAAAGGAAAAAAGAAAACGTGTTTGAAATACATAGTGTACGATATGTATGAAATAATGTGTATGTTGGTTGTTCTTTTCATAGTACGATTTTTTCGCGATGCCATCGATTTATTCTGGTATTTGAATAAAACTAATTATTTGCTTTGCTTTTCTATTCTTATTAGTTCGATCAGAAGTGTTTTGTATTTCTTGTTTTCTGACTTCTTTCATACTCAACGTAATTATCTTCATGATCTGCAGTTTGAAGTTTTCATAGGAGAGAAAAAAATCGTCACTCGTAGGAGTTAGCGAACTCTGTCTTAACGTTATTTTTACGATCCAATTCTTCTCTCACGCAATGAAAGTGTGCCAATAGACATTCGAGATTGAAAAGAAAAGAAAGAACATCGTCGGATATTTTCATCAAAATTTTCTCAATCCATCGATTTCTTTTGTCTCATTAATCTTTGTGGAATGTAGAATCGTCGAAGTTTTATCTATTTTTCTTCATAAGTTGATTTACACGTGTCGAGTATCGCTTTGATTCTCATTTTCATAGAGTATATTATTCAAGAATTTCTAATAGATATGACGTCGACTTTATTCGTTGGGATAATAACGGGATTGGTTCTAATTCTAAGTACTTTATTAGGATATATATTTTCATTTATTCGAATTATTTTCCAAAAGCCGATTATTCCAACAGGTGCAATTGAAATTGATGAAAAAGAACATATTTATGCACATCCAGATTATAGAGACAAGTTATTAGATGTTTCTTCATTTGGTATTCAAACTTTATATGATGTTATTTTACGTGGAATTCAATTGAGTGGAGATCGACCACACTTTTCCTTCCGACAATCATCAGATCAATTATTTAAATCTTATACTCACAAGTAGACAATGAAATGATCTCTTTTTAATACTCAGTATTTCTTTCTCTATTTAGACAAGTATTTGAAATCATCAAAGAAATTGGTAGTGGTATTGTTAATTCCGGTCTCGAACCATCGAATGACACGATTTTTGGTATTTATGCATCACCATCGGTTAATTATGCACTCTGTCTTTATGCTGCATGGCCATATTCAATGGTACCGATCGGTATTTATGATTCACTTGGACGAGATGGTGTAAAATTCATTATAAAACAAAGTGCAGTCGAATTAATCTTTGTCGATAATATTCAACGTATTCAAAACTTAATTGAATGGAAAGATGAAACAATTGCTTTGAAAACTATTGTTTGTTGTGTACAACCATCAGATGAATTGAAGAAACTTGCCGAAGACAAACAATTAAAATTAATCACATTTGAACAATTAAAAGAATTGGGTCGAAATAATCCAATTGAAATAGTTCCACCGAAATCGACCGATAGAGCAGTTATTATGTATACAAGTGGAAGTACAGGTGAACCAAAAGGTAAAAATTTTCTTCGAAATAATTTTATTGATTGAAATATTTATAAATGTAGGTTGTGTTCTTAGTCATGAAGGTTTTCTGTGTGGTATATGTGCAATTCTTGTTTCGGTGAATTTAACAAAAGTTGAAGTCGAAGATATTCCACGAGTTTTAAACTATTTACCATTGGCACATGTATTTGGTTCGGGAACGATTATTGGTATAACATATCTTGGCGGAGAGATTGGCTTTTGGCAAGGCAAAGTTGAGAAATTGATCGATGATTTTCGTGATTTTCGACCGACTGTTCTCGCTATGGTTCCTCGTTTATTGAATAAATTATATGATAAAGTTCGAGGAGATGTACGGCAAAAAGGTCTTCTAAGTCGAATTATATTTCGATTGGCTATTACAAATAAATTGGCATTAATTCGTCGTGGTTATTCCGAAAAAGATACTTTATGGGATAAACTTATCTTTGAAAAGATTCGTCAATCATTCGGAGGAAAAGTCAATCGTGTTCTTTCCACTGGTGCTCCACTTTCACCGGAAGTTTGTCAATTCTCTCGTGCTGCTTTTTCATGTGTATTCATCGAATGTTATGGTCAAACTGAATGTGTGATCATCTGTTCTCAAACATTAAATGATTTCGAATCAGGTGAAACAGGTATTCCAACACCAGTTACACATCTTAAACTCGTCGATGTACCGGAAAAAGAATATTATGCGAAGGATGGAATTGGAGAAGTTTGTCTGAAAAGTCCAACATTGTTCTTAGGTTATTTAAAAGATCAAGCAAAGACAAGTGAAGCGATCGATGAACAAGGATGGTTACATACAGGAGATATCGGTCGATGGACACCTTATCGAACAATTAAATTGGTAGATCGAAAGAAGAATATGTATAAAGTAAGATTTTATCAAAGAATTTTTCGAATTAAAAGTCTTTCTTTTTCTAGTTAAGTCAAGGAGAATATGTTGCACCTGAAAAAATTGAAGATATTTATGCACGAAGTCAATTCATATCACAAATCTTTGTGTATGGCGATTCATTCGAAAGTTTCCTCGTTGCAATTATCATCTTAAATGATGATTATGTGAAACAATGGAAAATACGTGAAGGTTTTGATAATCAAACAACATCATCGTCAATAATGAATACGAAATTAAAACAAATTGTACTTGAAGACATGACAAATGAAGGGAAAAAACGTGGATTAATGTCTTATGAACAAGTTAAAGCAATTGAATTTATTTCTGAACCATTTACAATTGAAAATGGTCTTTTAACACCAACATTCAAAGCACGAAGATTTGTAATTGAGAAGAAATATAAACCACTTTTTCAAACAATATATCAAAGTATTAAGACATAAAAAACTTCATGAAATTCTTCTATTGATTTCACATGTGTTTTTCTTTCCATGGAATTGTTTCATGTTTTTTTCGATGTTTAACAGAAGTCAAAATTCAACAAATCGTTTTTCTTTTCTTCCATAAATCTTAGTTTATGATTAATCTCATCATTTTCATGGAATTATCGAAGAACTTTATCTAGTAGATGTGAATTCTGTGAAGAGATTATTTCCAAAATCTAAACATAGAAATTCGTTGAAAACCCAAAATGTAATTCTATCAACATGAGTTGATTTATCATTATAATATTTCTTTTTTTTCCTTCGATATATTTATTTATCTTATTGAATCTTCTATATTTATTTATATGATGATATTTCATATAAACAAAAAACAATCTTCTCATGTGGAAATGGAAAGACGATTTCCGATTGCGTTGAAAACTGAAAGAAAAACTAAAATTGACTCTCATTAAAATCAAAAAACTCGTTTCTTCATCCGACGTTGATTAATTTATGAGCAAAATCTCATCATTATGAGAAAAAAAGCCTGACAAACCGTTGTTTTCTCAAAAGAAATTGTGAATAATAAAAGTACTTTAACATGTAATTGTTTACATCATTGAAAAAACGAGTTTTTAAAAACAAATTATCTCAAATAGCAGAAAAGTACGCTCATAACGGAGTACTTGCCGAAACATTAAAATCAATGAACTTAATCCAAGAGAAAAAAAGGAATTGACACGATGAATAATAAATAGAACATTCCCAAGAATTGATTTTCTATATGTAAATAGAAGTTTTCCATTAACCTTTCGAACAACAAGAAGAGAAAAACGTATATTTTTCATTGATAATTGATTGTGCAAGTTGGAGTCTTAAAAGCTTTTCTCTTCTATCAAATTGAAATATGAAATAGTTGTGTAAACCCAGGGGAATAAGGTCAACTTCGATGAACAAGATTTACAAATGAAAATTAGTTCTATTTGAAAACATTTGTTCGTTCGACAAGTCTCAAGAGAAGATCAAATGAACATAGTTCAACATTTCTTTTTTTTTTCATCAAACAAGTCATCGGGCAGAATTAGATCAATGAGAAAAATATTAATTGAAACGATAAAAAATAAGGAAAAACACGAATATTTATCAATTTGTTTTCTCCTCTAAAGTATATATTTCATGTTTCTTTCTTAATAAGTTCATTAATTATCTTGTAGATTTCTCTTCTGAAACGAAGAAAGAAAGAAAAGATGCTCTTCGTTGTTGATCGTCGTTTGTCATAATAATATTACTCGTTCCGGAAAAACGTTCTTTCTCTTCTTCATCGTAATGTCAATGTCGATCCGATTATTTACAGTTAAATAGACAAGCAAATATGTCGGAAAGACAACATTGTCAATGGAAAGAGAAATGAAAAAGCAAAAGTAAGAAAAAGATTTATTAGTTCGATCTAAAGAAGAAGAAACGTTTGTTCCTCTTGTCAGATGAGATTTTGAACAACATCAATCATGAAAACATTTAGTTTTAGATTTCTATTAAGTGATGATTTATCGATCGGAGAAAAAGATCAATTGATCAAAGTCACCAAAACGGAACTTAAGGAAATCTTGAAATATTCTACAAAAGATTTGTTTATTTCAATGAAGAATTGAAAGATGATTTAAACTTTCAATCAATTAGAAACATTCATTGAATCAAATAAAAGAATTTTGAAATTATTTTTAATAAGAATAAGAGCAGAAAAAAAAAGCAATCTTTTCTTTTGTTTGTATTTATCAAATGAAAGTCATTAAAAAAAAGTCATTTCTCTCTTTCTCTCTCTTATTCTCTCTTCAGAAATGTTAATTGATTAAATTTATCTGAAGAGCTAATATCGAAAGAGATGTTCTCATCTTCTACAGTTAAAATGGTGCTTTTCATCAAAGCAAATTTTCTTCCTGGACCATCAAATCATTCTTTACATTGGAACAAACAAACGGATGAAAAGAACAACGCGAATAATAATATTTCTTATATATTCTCTTCTCCGAATAACGATCATTATGACAATAACGATTTCTTTATGTTAGGAACAAATCAGACAATGGTTTTTTCCACATTTTTTGATAATTCATCTCAATTACTTTCAACTTCATCGATGTTTATTTCGATATTTTTGGGAATTATTCTTTTCACAATTACTATTTGGACAATTCTTGGAAATATTTTAGTTATTCTTGCTTTTGTTACCGATAAAAAGATTCGACAAGGTGGAATGTCGAATTATTTGATAATTAACTTAGCCATAAGTGATCTTCTTTTGGGTATCGCTGTTTTACCATTTTCAGCATCGTATTCTACATTTGGATTTTGGTATTTTGGAAAATATCTTTGTGAAATTTGGTTAGTTATCGATGTTCTTTGTTCTACAGCATCAATTTGGGTAAAACAAATCGACTTTTCATTCTTAGATTCGGATTCAAATCTTCATTTAGGGTTTATTAATGATCGCATTTGATCGATATATTGCGACGAATTATCCTATTCGTTATCGACATCATCGTCATTCGATTCGTTTGGCATTGATTTATATTTGTGTGGCTTGGTTTGTTTCAATTGCCATATGTTTATTACCAACATTATTCTTTGAAAAGAAAGTTCCGATGTTCTCAGAAATTCAAAACACAACAATTTATATTTCACCAACAAAATACACAGCAAATAATCGTCAATGTGAATTATTTAAAGATTTGAATTTTGTTGTCATCAGTTCATTACTTTCATTTTATTTTCCATTGGTTATTATGATCTTTTTATATATCAAAGTTTTGTATGCAATTCGACAACAATCGTTGAAAATGAAAAAGAAATCACTAATAACAACAAGTCTTATTAAGAAAAATACAAATCGAACAACAATATCCGGTGAGTAGAAGAAACGATCTGTACTTTTGCAAAATCGTTTTGTCTGTATTTTCAAAGATCTAAATGAAAAATCTCGAGATTCTTCGTCATCAATCCGCGAATCATCAAATAAAAAATCCTTTCCTCGATGTTGTTTCAAATCTTCAACAAATCAAACTCCATCTAAATCGAAACTTTTTCGTCATCAAAGTGGTTCGAAAATGTCTCAAAGTTCATTCATTACTGACGATATTCAACATAACGATCAACAACAATTACGACGTCGAGAAATTACTGCTGAAGCTCGCGTTACTCGATCATTAGCAGTTGTGATCGGATGTTTTATTTGTTGCTGGTTACCATTCTTTACTTTGTATATTATACGAGCTGTTTGCCTTTGTTTAAGTTTTAATGCCATTGAATTCTTTGTTTGGTTGGGCTATTCAAATTCGTCAATTAATCCTGTACTTTACGCCATATTGAACAAAAACTTTCGTCTCGCTTTTAAAAACATTTTTATCTCGGTCAAAAAATTTCTTTTCGTATAAATATGTGAATTAGATCTGGTGATAGGCGACGAGACAAACATAATCGGATCCTTTTCTCGACATGATTGATAATCAAATCATGTTCAAACGAGATTCGTCATGAGTCAATATCGCGCTCCTGCTCAGTTGGTCACGTCATGATAAAATCTCATTCACTGTTGTGTTCTTCTTCGAAAATCAACATTATTCCGACATGTAACTTAAAAGGAGTTTCTGTTTCATTCAGTGTCGCATCGATTAATTCAATTATTGATGTTTACCAAGAGAAAAAGAAATCATTTGTCACTTAGAGATCGAAAAGGACAACTCTATATCCTTCTCTCACATTCGTGTTGACGCGAAAGCCGATCGATTAATAAGGAAGCGTATTTGTTTGAGTACGATGCTCTTTTGAGAATGTTGTCAACAAATTCTTCATCTTTCTCATGTACCCATGCACTACTTTTTGACCTTGAAACAGAGAAAAGGAAAGAAAACCATTGTTATATTTGTTAATAAATGATAAACTTCCCTGGATAGTTCTTGTGTTTCAGCCCATTCGGCTTTTTTTAGTTCTTCTAATTCTTCGCGTGTCTAAAGAATTAAATGAATAATCCAGTTAGTTTAACAAACATTGAGTGCTGTTCAAGTACCGGTTATTGACTAGATTTGCTAAAAGAAAATCTTATTCATTTGAATAATTATCAGGCGTTGTTGTATTTCATTGGAAAGTTTGATTCAACCAGTAGTGTCAAACTCGAAACTTGGATTCCAGTATTCGAGTTTTGGGTACGAGCGCTCAGAGGGCCGACGGGAGCTATTACAGGCACTGAACGCATAGCGAACGAGCAAACAAGCTTTCTTCTATATTATGCATATATATATATGGACGAAAAACACAACGAAACCCATCGCCCCTATACGTCGGACATTACGGTTTCTGTCACAGCAGCTTCTTGTGCTCAATTTAACACGAAGCCAACTCTCCGTGTAAAATGTCCCAAATAGATATGCCTAAAATGTTCATCTTCGTTCTCCCTCAGAAACCAGGCAACTCACCGCTACTTACACCATAACCTCTCAACATCCACACAGAGATGAAATCTCCAATGAATCACCATGCGCTCAGAGAAGCTTGAAATCACTGAAACAATTATGAACCAGTTTCTATTTCTTTCAATAAAAATTCACATTTGTTTCTGCAAAGACCGATTAGATTAATGAGAAATATATTCGTTTAAGCACGATGCCTTCTTTAGGATACTGTCAATAGGAATTGATTTTTTCATCTTTCATTTGGATTTGTTTAATACTTTCTGACTTTCACAAAGAAAACGATTGTTATATTTGTTAACAAATGATGTCAATAGATATATTTTACAGATGAAAAAAAGAAGAAAAGGGAATTAATCGTCATAATTATCATCATCAGTTCGTGTTGCTTCCATTTTTTTTCGCAAAACTTCCTTGGATAATTCCTGTGTCTTAGCCCAATCATCTTCTTCGAGTTGTTGTAATTCTTCACGTGCCTAAATCAAATGCGAAAATAGAAAGTAAAAGAAGCAAGGTGGAATGTACTTGTTCAAAAAGCAGTTCCTGTTGTCGTCGTAATTCTTCTTGAGAATAAAGAGATGTTGGTTTCCCATGAAGTTTCTTTCGTTTCTGTGCCATTTCTTCTTGGGCGGTTTCCATTGCATTCAAACAATTCGTTTTATAAGATGTAAATCCCAAATTATCCAAAGCTAAACGGAAAAAAAACCTCGATGTATTCATTGGCTCTCTCAGGCATTTCCTACCAGTAACAATATGATCAGGATGAATAAGTTTCTTGGCTTGTTGTTCACAAACAGCATTGGCTTGTAAAGCTAATGTATGAATAAATTCATTACAACATTGAACAAAGAATTCCTTTGCTTCGCCTGACACACGAATTTGTGGTGTACAATCTTTAATCATTTTATATACAGCAGCTCGTGGAACACATTTATCATCTTCTTCACCTCCACCGCCATTATTCGGTGAACCCATCATCTAAAAAAGAAATTTCACACAGTTAATGACATCATTGAAAAGAATCAATTCCTATTAAACGAAAATAAACTTTATTTTATAACAAAAAAACAAAACTATGAAAGATTACTAATCACTGAATTTTTCGATGAAAGAGACTCTACTGCGATTCATTGTTTAGTCGATGAAAGGTTTTATCTGACGACAGTTTTAAATCTTTCTCGACGAAGAAAATAAATGCATCCATAGAAGTGTTATCGGTGGAACAAATAAACAAAGTTTACAATAGATTGAACGTCCATGTTCATTTAATATCAATGGAAGTGTTGTCAATGTCAGGAATAAACAAGATGGAAGAGTTTCTTTGTATGATAATTCGAGTTCTTGAGGATGATCGATTTCATCCGAAGAAAATATTTCTGACGGCAAGTTTTTCTTTTGTTGAAAATCATAAAATCTTTTCAATAATCTAAAAGAAATATTCATCAATTCAATTCAAATCATATTTAATGTAATTCTTACTGATCTTTTGATTGAAATCTTTGATAAAGCCATTGAGATATTTCTTCATTTGTTTCATGAGGAATCTCATTCATTGCTATTCGTCTTATATCAATATGCAATTCATTTGTTTGACCTTGTAAATACTCTGAAAAAACAGAATGATTTCAAGAAATTAACCAAAAAAAATTGTCGTTTACCGAACATTGATGGTGCAGCTAAACGAATCTGATTTTGTTCATCATAAGTTTGATTATACATAAGAGTAATATCATAAACTGCATCAATTTGGTCATTTAAAGCTTTTATCGCAGCAACTGTCGCACCTGATCGAGGATAAAGAACATATTCAAATGGTGAAAAACCTTTTTCTTTAGCAAATAAATTTGATCTTTGAATTGCATTTTGATTGCTAATTGGATTAAATCGTGTTCCTTCAGGAAATATCACCAACCAAATAGGTAAACCATTTTTAATCACTCGTTTCATTCCATTTTCCACACGACTCAGATCTCCTTTATCGTTTCGATGAACATAAATACATCCATGCTAAATTTATTCAAATTCTCCGTCTTATCAAATCTTATTCATCAAATCTTTACTTGTTGAAAATAAAATCCATAAAATGGAATGTATTTTAACTCATTTTTCAACACATATCGAATATGTCCAAGACTTCCTTGATGAATCGCCAACATATTGGCAACGATCCAATCCACTAAATTTCAATTGAATTTATTTGAAAGAAACTTCTTGAGACTCCTACGTGAACTTTGATGATTTGATAAATATAAAACATTTTCTTTCTTTTCGAAGATTTGTTTATAATCGCCATGAACATAAATCTAAATAGAAATGCGAACTCGTCTTTTCCATTAGCACATATGTTTATCTCATGTCTGCAGAACAGTTCTGATAAACAAAAAACAGATCTGTTTATCACAATTGAAAACAAATCGAACAGAGATAATTGTCCTTACTTTCACTTGGAGCCAATTTTGAAAGAAAAACAACACAAATCTTTGATAAATCGAATATAAATGATCATCACATTGTCGATAGACATGTGCAGGTAACGGTAAAGTAAATAGACGTAAAAATGACCATAATGTGAAGAATGTCGGTGCGGAACCGTACAAAGATACGATTGGAATTGAGATTTTAAGTGAATGAATAGCAAGAAGAAATAATGATAACATGCTTTTTCAAAGAGAAAATATCTAAAAGAAAGTTTTTTGTTGAAAAAAATCTTTAATTGAAAAAGTTTTTTGTAATTCTTTTAAATGTTCTTTCAAATGTGAAGACATCCGAATTTGTCGTGTTCGACGTCGTTTTCTTTTGCCATTAACTGATTGAGTTTTCAAAGATTTTTTCTTCTTCTTTTTATTCGACAAAGGATTCACACCAGCTTTCTTCTTTTTCTTCTTTGGAATTCCATTTTTGTCTTCATCAAGATGAAGTTCTTCTTTAATCTTTTTCAAAACATTCGATTCATGTTTACTAACTTTCAATCGTTCCTTCTTATTTTCATCGACGATTGAATGACTCAACAATGACGGACGTTCCAAATTGATTGCATTGTGTGTAATTAACATTGTTGGAAGATCTGGACGATGTTCACGACTATATTCACGTAACGATAACGACTAAAACTTTCGAAATGAACATCTTTTTCTCGACGAATCAAATGAACGAACTTGTGAAGCGAGAAAATATTGTTTTGTTGAATCTTTTCTTAACACATGTTGAAAACATTTCTCAGCTGAAATTGCTGGATGATGATCACATCGGATGATTTCGTATTGTTTTAAGATTAACATCGCACCAAATGCGATTTTACCTAATAATTCTGTTTCTCTGATTGCACAAAGTGTTGTTGAACATTTGATCTGATCAGTTTCTAAATATGCTTTCAATTGTTCATCGATTTGAATTTTCCATTGAAGTGCTTCGAAAGCAAATGTTCCATCGATCAAGATGATAAAAGGCACATCGATATGAAAATGTGTTCGATAATAATTTAACAATCGACGAACGAATTTATGACGTGATAATTTCATCTAAAATATTCACAAAACAACATCAAAATAAAATTTTATTCTTCAAATGCATGGAATGATTATTTGGGGAAAAAGATCACGATCATTTTTCAGAACGTTTACGTAAAATAACGAGAATGGGATAATGAAGATCACTTGTATAAGATTTATTGATTTGTTGACACTAAATCGAAAACAAATGAGAAAATATTTCTCTTGAGATTTTTATGGAATTTACTTGTAAATGTTTATCAAAGACTTCTTGATCATAATGTTCCAATACACGACATTCAAATGGATATGTTTCAGCAATGGATACAAATTTATTCAATGTTTTCGAACGATATGGAGCGAAATTGATAGCAACACCCTTTTCATGACAAATGTCAAGATTTTACGAAAGAATTAACGATGAATTACTTACAGAATCTTTTAACATGTAATAAATTGTGTGACAAAGATCATGATGAAGATTTTCGAAGAAAAAACTAAATAAAAGACGAATTGATAGAAGAGAAGTTTTCAGTTTTGTTCGTTACCAATCGGCAGAGATGATAAAATCAAAACGTTCTTTCAAAGTTGGATCATTCAATGTTCGACTCCAGATCAAAACTTTGGGTTTAATTGGACATAACCAATTCTTTTGATTTTCTTTGTGTTTTAAAATTTGATTTAAATCTTAACAAAGAAATGAAATTGAATTGAATTCAAAATTGAAAATGATCAGAAATATGAAATCAATACTAGCAATGCTTTTTTCATTTCCATCAGTAGCAACAAACTCTTTGAGCGAAATCGATCGAGCCAACTGATAATTGATAAACGTGCAAAAAAAGAAAAGATTGTTTCATGCAGAAAAGTGTTTTTCATTGAAATTCTTTTCTAACAAAAATATTCTTCTACTCACAGCAAGTCCAGCTAAACAAGTCATACCACCACCCAATTCGCATACACTTCGATTCCTAAATAGAACATTTCTCTTTCTTTCTTTTTATATCAAAAAGATTTTACTCAAATATTTCTTTTTCTTTTAAACAATAAAATGCAAGAACTTCTTCCGATGGCCATATACCTGAATAACAAATAGAAACTTTTAATGGAAGAATGATTTGAAACTGAGTTTTACAAGTATTTCCTGTATTATTGAATCCAATCAGATCTGCATATTCAATTTTAGTTGAACATAATCTAATTAGATTACTCGAAATAAGAATAAAATTCGTTAAAAAACCGAAAACAAACCGAATGTCCAACGAGAGAATATTGGATTGATTATCTTCAAATGAGGGAAATTCTATTCTACACCAAGTTCCATCATCATCATCATTATCACTTGCTGATGAAAAACTTCGAAGATATAACCCATAAGTTTTAAATCGCATCACAGATATATCTTCATGTTCACTTGACGACTGAAGATTTTTGCTTAGGAGAATCTAGAGACGAGTTGTATCTTTGAAAACTTTTATTAATTTTAATCATATTTTACTTCTCCAAGCATACGCCATCGTTGTTTCGCTAATTCAGTCATAGTTTCAATTGATGTATTGATTTCTCTCTTTCTTATATATTAGGAAAGTAACGAAATCAACCATTCGATTAGCTTCTACCAATCACATGTTAAATTGCACAATGTTTTCATTTTTATTTCCGAGTTATTCACATTTCTCTTCAAATCAATTTGGCTTTCCAATCAGGATTATGATTTCGACAGAGAAAAACACTAAAATATGACTGAAATCCATTTTAAAGTGCCATCTATCGATCGATAATCTCTAATTGTATTCACATCAAATATTTTCAAATACTCCAGATCAACAAATAACAAATTCTTAGAAATCTCTAATGTACACCAAGAAATAGCCAAAAGAATTTTTGTCTAAATAATTCAGTTTTCTCTCTTTTCAAATATGAGATCGAAATGGTTTGTCGTACAGATCTCTGCTGTATGATTCAATCGCATTGAAAACTATTTTAAATGAAATGTGAAGATGTCTACTTTTCATTTCTCTTAGAACTTCTTTTAATACAAATTTGCACCAACATGTGACATTTGATAGAAATAATTGAAAAAAAACAGTATTTCTACTGGTAGGAACTAGTTTATTCTGAAATTATAGCTTTTATTCTACAGAATTGAAGTTTTCTACTAATTATCGCGAAAATTTTGCGTAGCTATTGTAAAAAAAAAGACATAGTAAAACATGGATGACTTCTTTGATTGAAAGGATATGAGAGATTATATAGACAATACTTCACAACAGAATATCTTTATTTCTTCATAATTCATAGTGCCCATTCATTAAATATTTCGATTATTCATCTCTCTTTAAAATGTAAAATAATAGTTCACACCCTCATCCAACCTATTGTATACGTAAAGGAAAAAATCAAGTTTCAAATAAAACAAAAAGTTCAAGAACATCATTATTGTACTATTTGTTCTTTAATAAGTTTTCACCAATAAAAGTTGCCATAATACAAATAAATTTTGATTAGTACACTTGAATAAACTAGAAATTTGAATTCGATAGAATCTAAATACGAAGGTTCAAGTGGAAAAGGCAATTGTTATCTAATGCTGTCGACATACCGATAGTTTCTGACAAGAATTCACTTCGAAGTACTTTCTCGTTTGGTGAAGAAGTGTCGAACATATCTTTCAAAATAAATGTGAATGATCGAGTCTCTCATAGTTCAGCTTCGCGAACTAGTTTTTTTACATTCGAATAAGACTTTGCTTAACAATTTTTACGGTTGATATTGCAAATCAACAGACTGAAAATGTCTTCATTTGTATTTACTATGAAGCTAACAGAAATAATATTTTATGCAATACGAATTCTGTTCGAATAATAAAATATGAATTTTGAAACTTTCTCAAACAATGAGACAACGATGTGAACAACAAAAGAATAAAAGAAATCATTTTCAATGCACACTCTTTCTTTTCAGCATCGATTGATTTTCATATTCGATGTAACTATTTAGGCTTTTATTATTCAACTTTAAGTAACAATTTTACCGCTATTGCAAGATGATAACGACAAAATTTGGACATGATTTCCACTGATAATATGTGTTCATGACGTCCTTTATTCATATAATGGATTGGACATTAATTTCGACCTAATTTTTCTCTGTCAATTCTGTTTTTGTTGTATCCGCCTATAAACAAAGTTGTTCGTGGTATTTCTATGCTTTAATTATACTCTTCCAAAACATGAGTTGATTTTGTCGATAGGAAAACGACGAATTTTCATTTCCGGATAAGAATTTCTCTGTCAACAAGAGATTTTTCGTGAACTACTACTTCTATTTGATCATATGGGATGAAAAAGAATACAAATTTAACTGTAAAAAAAGAGAAGATTAATTAAAGAAAAAATTGACGATGTTTCTGAAAATAAAACAATGATGACTTCGTGATTTTTCTCTCTTTGAATCTCATCAGACATATTATTTAATAATCAATTGACTTGCAAATTTCCTTTTTTTTTCTTCGTTTGTATGTTGAATAGATAAAGACGATACTAGAATCAGCTTCTGTCAATGATGATTATCATCGGAACAAACACATTTAGAATCTATTATCTATTTTGTATGTATGGACGTTTTTTTAGTTAGTCTTCTTGTGTTATCTATCGGAAGGCGCGTTGAAATGACAGTTAATTCATTATTAATTTGGCACTTTGTATGTAAATAAATAATGAGCTTTGCTCGTTTTTTTATTCGGCTTTTTCTTTTTAGTTTGATTATCTATTGCTCCTTTGTGTGTAATAGAAAGAACTCTCTAGTGACAGATTAAAAAAAACGGGGCGAGAATGACTGCTGAAAAAAAAGCACGAACTGTAATGATGACCATTTAATAATCTATCGACACACGTACATAGAAATTGAATCACTTCATCAAATGATGATCAATTAGAAATGTATGTGTGTGTGTGTTTTTCTTTGGTGATCGATTGTTAATAAATGAAGAGAAAACATTGAATGACTTGTTCTCGCGTTCAAAATTTTAATTGGGTAGCCTGTCAAATCGATGAACATCAATGAATTCTCTTCTAAAAATAACATTCGTCATTCGATGATCAATTCGCGATTGAAATTTGTTCGTATTTGTAGGAGAAAATTCATTCGATTGTATCGTGATGGACCAATATTGAGGATAAGTCTGAAGATGTTTCTCGTTTAAATAAGAAAATCCAGATGGAAAAGTGTTATGAAAACAATTGAGATCGATGAGTATCGATCTTTTGAAAAAAGACAAGTTGTTGTGAATTTGTTGAAGAGAAAATGTGTTTGAAAAAGAATCGATATGATTTTTGAAAAGTGTATTTGAAATGATTCGTAGGATCAATTCTTCTCTTTCTCGTCTTGAGTCAATATCGAAATTTGAAATCTGTATGTAAATAATCATTTTTGATGTTATTCTACAAACGATTAAATTATATGTACACATCATTCACATCTTTGACAGATTGTCTTAATTATATTTACTCAATTTTCTATTCTCAAATGAAAGAAAACGTTTGCATGTTTTAATATGACTGGTGAAGAGAAAAATAAAGAAAAGAATCGATAAATTTAATTGCTTCGATCACAAAACAACTTTTTCTTCTATTCATCAACATTCTCAACTAATTGACACTTTTAACGAGTCTTTTTTTTCCCTACTCGTGTGTTTCTCCGTCTCCTCCCTCTTAATCATTATCATCTAGACAATTCAATTGATTTTTATCAAATATGAAATAACTTTCTATCGATTAGTAGATCATGATTAATAGACATTGACGAAATAAATATGTTTTTGCGTTGTTTTTTTTTTCTATCATCCTCCCTTCAATTATTTGTTGGTAATTTTCGTAAATGAAATTATAGATACACAAATATCTTTGTATATTCGTTTGATGTTTTTATCGAATCAACGAGAGAAGAAAAAACGTATCTTTTATTAATACAATAGATTGAAGTATGACTTATACTCGCTTAGTCGATTGTCTTTACTCGTTGTCGTGTATCGCTTTTCAAGGCAAAAAATTTTCTTTCTCTTTCTCTTTTTCTTTTCTCTTTTCTTGTGAATATTCAAATAAACCAATGAATGACAAAATCAAATCAAATCTCATTGGTTCATGTGAATCAATTCTTTTTTTCCCCCATTCTTTCTCTCTCCCTCTCTTTCTTTCTCTTTCGATGTAAATTAAAGAAAATAACATCAATGTATTTTATTAATCGTCTTTCTATTCAAAGATATAAAGAAGTTTGTTGTCTCTCTCTCTCTCTCTCTCTCTCTCTTTCTCTATTCTCTATTTTCTCTAATAGTTAATAAGCAATTTCTATCAAGAAATAATTGAAAACTTGCCCTATGTCGACAAGTCCATTTAATCGATCAAATTCTTCATCAATGTTTTTAAATCTTCCAACAAATTCTTCAACAAATAATTTTTATAATTCACAATTTTATTCGAATGCTCTTCGAAATCATTTTCTCAATCCATTTCTTCTCCAACCATTAATTCCTCCGACAAAACCGACGAATTCATTGTGTTTATCTATTCAAAATGAATCTTCATCACCAATTACGATTTCCTCACCTCGATCAACAACAACAACAACAGCAGTACAAAAAAACAATTCAATCGATGATCACGATCAAGGATCAAATCTAAGCGATGACGGAAGTAGTAATGATCGAGATAGTAAACGAAGACGAACACGAACGAATTTTACAAGTATTCAAATAGATGAATTAGAACGAGCATTTCAAGATGGTTTGTTCAAAATCTTTCTTATTGTGAACAAAACTTTGATGAGGTTTGTGTTTAGGTCATTATCCAGATGTTTATATGAGAGAAGCATTAGCGATGAGACTTGATCTTATCGAATCACGTGTTCAAGTTTGGTTTCAAAATCGACGAGCTAAAGTAAAAGAAAAATGAAGTGAAATTTCGAAGAAGAAAATGTTTTGTTGATTTTTTTTTTAGTGGAGAAAAATGGAAAATACGAAGAAAGGTCCAGGTCGTCCTCCACATAATGCACATCCAACAACATGTTCAGGTGATCCAATCTCAGAAGAAGAATTAGCGAAGAAACGTTTAGAAGCTGAAGAAAAGAAACGTCGAAAACAAAATGAAAGACAACGTCGACAAGATGCAAAGAAATGTTCAAATCCTCATACATCTTCAGAGATAAATCAAACGATTTCCAATTCATTTTCTTCATCCTCGTCATCATCATCTTCCTCGGAATTATCTTCAATATCACCTGCGACAAATAAATGTTCATATTCTATCGAAAGAATTTTATGTCAAACTTTATCATCAAATCAGAATTTGAAAAGAAAACTAAATAATCATTCATCACCAAATAAATTAAATCGTACAGACGATGGTAAAGTACCTCAACTCTCATAAAAGAAAACATCCCGAAACATTCGTCTTTTCTTCTTCTTCCATGTAAAACCCGGTTTTCTTCATTTTCTTTTTTGTCTTCTTGAAGATAATCCTATTCATTTGATATAATTATTCATTTTGTTGTATAAAGAATATTTTCTCGTGTTTTTCTTCTTCGTTTTTCTTTTCTTCATTCTTTCTTATTGTATTATTCATACAGATAAAATAAAAATCACATGATCAAAATTCTTCTTTTCCCACATATTCAACTGTTCGTTGTTCAAAGTCAATGAACAAATTTTTCATCACATCGGTCATCTTTCAATGAGAATAATAATTCAAACAAATTTTTTTTCTTTTCTTTTCTTTACCTGATCATTCGAAATGATTTACTCAATGGATCAATCATTTCTATCTTTGTAAAAGAGAGAAAAGAAGAGAAAAAATCGAGCCTGTCATCATCGAAACGATTGAAAATAAACACTTCTACAGGTGAGACACATAACAACGACATGTTCTACACCAATATTACAGATGATAATCGATCACCTTTCTATATATCACATATAACAATCATAATCAAAACGATTCGATTGATCATACTCTTTTTTTATACGATACAAAAGGATATAAGTAATAAATCGAATAGATATACGATACTTTCATACATAACCATCTAACAAAAGAGAGAGAGAGGAAAAAACCCAAAAAAAAGATTATTGACATATAGATATTCTCATTTGCAATGAAATATGATCAAATATATCTTTCTATTAAAATGAGATAATTTTTCATTTTATGTTCAATGTGCCTTAAGGACAAATAACTTTTCATCTTTGTTTTTACTCATTTAATCATTGAATATTTCATTTCTGTTCGATTTCTAATCGAATCAAGTCCAACCAATAAACACGAAAAGCTCTAAGTGCATCATTAGAATGACATACCAATGAACTGAACGCGCGACAATCATTAAAAACAACGCCTATCACTATAAAACAGATCAGTGATCATCGATAACCGATGATCTTTCTTCGAGATATGATTTACTTTGCTTTTAGAGATGAAAGTTGACCTGGAGGAAAAGAAAAGAAATGGAACAATTAATAAAGTTTTCGATTTTGTCTAAGAGAAAAAAAAATGCACGAGTTTCTTAAATAAACACATATTAGTTAGAAAAACAATTTCATTTCTCGACAATCGACGGAAACTTGATTAATTTCCGTAACTAATGGAAATACGTGTATGAACAATGTTTTTTTTTCCATTAAATCAATATTGAATGAGAATGACGACAATCAGGTTTACTTTAATTGAACTTTTCTTCTTCTTGCATTCGAAACAAAGAAAACTGATTCTTATTTTCATTTCAAATCATCTTCGATTAGTTAAAACAAGATCATCTTTCATTTTCTGTTTACATATCAACAAAATCTCATCTCATTTTACATTTTCAAATATTGTTACTTCAACATTTACATCGATCGTCTTATTTCTTCCATAACTCGTACTTTGTCTTTGAACATTGGAATCTCCAAAAGAAATTTCGTATTTTTCAATTCATATAAACCAGTACATTGAAATATTTCTCTTCTCGTCGATTTCATCGTATTTCAAATCAAAATTTGTTCAACAATTCAGATTTATTTTCGAATATATCAATAGAGAATTTTCAACAATAAATAAAACAAAATCAAATAGATAAATAAAATAATGTACAAAAAGAAAAGATCATTGGACAATTATTGTGATTGATTGACTTCCATCGATTGATTGATATTTGCATTTTCATTTGAGTTTTTTTCTTTATCAGCCAATTTTTGATAATGTTGTTTCGTCTAAAAATTCGAATCAATGAAAATCTCGAGAGAAAATCTCGATATTTACCTGTTCATCAGCAGCTTTCCATTGAGCACCTAATTCCATTAGAACTTCTTGTGGACGTAAACTTGGATTTTCCAGCTAAAAGAGAAAATCAATCGAGTTCGTTGATAATCGATAAACGAAATTTTACTTTGAGCTGTTTTCGTTTTTCAATTGTAAAGAGAATATAAGCTGAACGACGACGTTTTGTTGATTTGCCTGTTTGACTTTTTTTTGTTACTTTTGGCATTTTCTTCGAAGTTATTTTTCAAATACGAATAATCACAAGAAAACGATCGATTCAATGTCTTTATATACCCTCAACATGTTATTGTCTTTTCTTTCACTCGACCGATTTGTTTCAGTACATCGAGGGTTTTCCTTTCGGAACATATTCGACGATATAAATCGATTCTTTTTCAAACTTGACTACGTATAACGATCAGGCCGATTCGAAAGAGAACTGTTGAGTATGGATAAAGACCACTTGATAGTTTTCTTTCTAAATGTGTCGAATAGATGACATCATTTCTTCCTCTATTGATCTCGAAGACAGAAGAAAGACGAATAACAACAGTAACAGCAAATAGATCTGTCTAAACGCGGCAATGATGTTGATAGTGTCTGTCCAAAAGAGAAAAAGAGCCCGGGAAGATGCCAATAAGATCTACAGAAAAGAAAAGGATAAACGACAGTAGGAAAGAAGACATTATCATTGACACGTCCTTATTTAACTACGTCGAAACACCAAGCAAAACCAACTCTTATTTATCTATAAACAAAACGTCTTAATAGATTGTCTTTTTTTTATTTATCGATCCAAATAGAACTCGAGTGAGTACAATTATTCAATCAATAAAATAGAATTGATCATTTCACGAAGAATTTGTCTAATTAAAAATAACTTAACTCGATTGTTTTCGAAGAAAATCTAATAAATATGATTAAGAAATAACTTTTCACTGATGATTGGCATAAAGATATATTTAGACATGAGAAATCTGTTTTACATTTTGTAATTCTTTCATTTTTCTGTTATCAACAGACGAGACATCGATGCTTTTCTAATGTTTCTTCTTATTGAAAAAAGTTTAACAAGATTGTCAATATGAAAGTAAAGAAAGATAAATTAGTTCTTCATTTGTTATTTTAGTTAATTGACAAAAACTCACTTAGTCTTCTTCATTCAATTTAATCATGCGTGTTTTTCTTATTATTGCATTTCTACTAAGTCATTCAAGGACAAGTTTTTATTCTTTCTAATTCTTCACTGATTAGATGTTCGATGAAAATGAAAATGTCTGAACAATTCTCTCTTTTCTGTTGTCCTTGTTAAAGAAGTGTCTTTTGGTATAAAATAGAAGAAAAAAAAAGAAATTCTTTTCAAATATAATTCAATATAAACTTGAACACATAACCTTTTGTCCAGTAAATTTCTAATCAGACAAACGTATTTGTTTTATTTTTCGATTCCTTAAGGTATATTCACATTTGTGTCTGTCTCATTCAAAGTAAGACGAAAGAGAAAAGACGCACATTTGATATGGTAATTCATTTGAAATAAAAAAGAAATCGCTTTTTGTCCTTGATCATCATGATTTCTAATTGATTTTCTTTTTCAAAAGACATTTTTTCCTTTTGAAATCTCAACTTATTTAGATAAATAAATAAGCATATGAATCAGCCGTATCAAACAACTAATAATTCGCTGCATTCTTCTCGAATCTGTGTATCTGCATTCAATTATGTCTTGTAATCATCTTTATATAGATGATACACTCGTTTACTAGAGAGAGAGAATAACACGATTCGGTATTGACATGTGTATCCAAGGTTAATTTTTTTCTTTGGATTGATATTCATTTGTTTTCTTTTTCTTTTCACGTATATTAAAAATAGAAAGATTTTTTGTTTTGTTTCATAACAAAACGAATGTTCTTTCGAGGAGAATTAATTAGGATTTCGACATTGTTTGTTCGATATTTTGACACTTTTCTGTTTTTTTTTCTGTTTGTCTGATAATAACAGCGACAAAAGAATAAATAGAACAATGTTCTTTTTCTCTTTGTTTCAGAAGAATATCATCACTAATCATAACATACAATGTTCTACGACGATCTTTCTTATTATTCTCGGCTTTCTTATAGGTAAAGAGACGATGCATCGAATCTAACAAAGAATTTCATATGTTTTACTTTAGAAATTATTGATTGAAATACGAATAGGAAATGATCAAACCTAAGAAATTGGTTATTCGACGTTCAAGCGATTTCGCAGGCGGTGGTTTTGGTTTTACAATTCGTCATTTTGTTATTTATCCACCATCAGTTTCTGTCAATGATATTTTACGGGTAAAAATTCGATTTTAACTCATTTTTTTCTCCCGATTAATCAATGGCAAATCTCGATACAAAAAAAAATTCTCTTTTAGATCTAAAAAAACGACTAAACGAGTAAATTTTCACTTGATTCTTTTTTTTTTCTTCTTCGGATCAATTACTTCGAATGAATAACCTCTAGTTGAATATTTCGAACAAAAACCCAAAAGAACTCGTTTTCAAGGTTTCTTTTATCTTTAACGGAGATTCGACTAACAATTTATTTCTTCTAATAGAATTAATCATTGTCCTCGAGACGAGAAGGAAAAACGAATGACGTCATTCCAGAAAGTGTCGAAGGTTAAACTAAACATGTTTTATGTAATGTGATAGGCTTCGTACAGTGTGGTGATCGATGAACATCAGCAAAAGCAATTGGAAGGAAGTGGTGGTGGTGGAGGAGGAGGAGGTATTACTACAAATACTACTGGTACAACATCGTCAATAGTTTCTCCAAGTATTTTATCAACATCATCATCATCGGGTAGTCGTATCCATCATCAAGGAGAACAACAAGGATCTTCATCATTATCATCTTCTTCTTCTTCTCCGATGAAAACTGTCGGAACCGGTAAGAAACAAATCAGAGACGAGAAAGAAAAGAGAACGAAGCGAGGAAAAAAAGAACAGAACAGAAGAGATTTTTCCACGGATATTTTGCTTTTCTGTGTATTGATTGATGAGAGATATTCTATGTCGCAAAGAAAAAATCTGTTTTTGTTCCAGATAATATCCAAGATGATGGAACAACAGTGTCAACTAATCCCAATCCAAATCTTCAATCAATGGATACAATCTTTGTCAAAGAAGTTCGACAAGATGGTCCAGCTTATGCCGCTGGTCTAAGACAAGGTGATCAAATTTTAACTGTCAATGATCAATCAATAAATGGAAAAACTTATTCGCAAGTTATTGCCTTGATTCAGAATATGTTAGTTCTTCTTTTTTTGTCTTTCTCAACATATTTTCTTTGAGGAAAAGGTTAACCCTTTCTTTCTTCTCGTTTTTTTTTCAGTCCTACAGAACTTATTCTTAATATAATACCAAAAGAAGATGACACTCGTACAATTCTTGTATGTTTCTTTATTCTCATTTTATTTTCATTTGTTGTTTTTCGAATAGAATTCATCAGAAAATCTTTATCAAAATCTCAATTCCTCCCGATTGAAATCACTTCAATATTCACGTTCATCACCATATCAATCAGCACCAATCATGGCAACAAATAATACAATTGAACAGAAATTACGAAATCTACAAATCAATTTAGCTCAAGGTCGAACACCAGAAGAACTTGCTCATGTTGGAATTTATTTTCCTCCGCCAACTTCAACATCAGCACCATCTTCATCACAACAACCAAATGCTTTTTCAAACTACATTGATTCAGTTCATCGAGCTTTAGATTCATCGAAGCAACAACAACAGTCGCAACCACCTCCACCGCCACCACCACAACAACAGCAACAACAATCAACATCTCAAAATAAAGGAGATTCTTCGAATCTTTACTATGAATCACCTTATCATAATGATTATATTCCACATGATTATAAACGACAACCATCATTTCAAATCAATTTCAATCAACCAAATGAGCAAAGAAATTATCTAACGAATATTATTCGACCACCAGTTCCTCCACGACAAAGTACGTCTTGTAAATGTTCTTCTCATTAGATCTAGTAGGAAAGAAAACGATGAATTTTATCTTGAGAAATTCTCTGCATATCAAACAGATAAGATATGAAAATAATTTAGATATTCCAGTATTAAATCCCTATGTAAATACTCCATCGAATCGTTATGATGATTGGTCTCGTCCAACACATTTTTCGTCACCTGTTTCAACTTCATTAATTGAATCTCATGAAGAATTAAAATCTCCATCAACAGATTCGGCCACTACGGAAACTCGATCTCAAATTGCATCGAATGAAAAATCTCCGTTAAATGACAATGACATGAAAACCGAGTTTGTTAATTTTCGTAAGAAACAATTCGAAACAGGTCATGTTGAAAATATCGTTCGTGATCCTCAACGTGAATCGAAAACGAAAAAATATTCTGAAAAGAAAAAATATGAAAATGAATGGAATCGTCTTACTGCTGTAGCTGACGTCGAATCTGTTATGGAACGTGCATCACATTTCGAAGATATTGATCCAGATAAATTTGCACGATTAAAATCTAAACTTCCAACATCTCCACCAGCACATGATAATCTCGATTTACAAGACAATTTTCATTACGATTTCAATCCAAATTGCCTTTATGATTCGCAAAATCAATATAAACTATTGAAACCAACAGCACGACAATCGTCGATTGATTTGTCATCTTCATTACCTATTCCAAGAGGTTTGTTTAGTTCATTGTCTAAATTTAGTGACATTTGTTACTTTAAATAACTTTTCCATATCGAATCTGCTTTTTTTCCTGATTTTTTCATTCGACAAACACCTTCTTTATACTCATTAGCCTTTCTATCGAGACAAGAAGAGAAACAAAACATCTGCTCGGCAAATTTCTCCTATAAATACTCGACTGTTTTCCCTACTAAACATCAATGTTTTATTGTTCTAGTTGGTGAATTAAATAGTATTGAGTTTAATTTTGATCCTCGTTATATGATTCAACCAGTTCGATCCAATCAATCTCAATCAACATCATCCTCACACTATAATCCATTACCATCGTCTGAAAGGTTTAGAATTTTATAAGAATTTTTCTCTTTCTTATCCGATTGTTTGTGTAGTTCACGATATTCATTGGAAAATTATTCAAATCTCCCATCAACATCTCGAACGGGAATGAATTTAATTCGTCAACAATCTTATATCACTGCTGTTCGATCAGCAAATCAACATGAACAACCAGATTTCGGTAAATGCAATTGACTTTCTTCTTCTCCTAAAACTTATCTTCATTTTTACCAATAGTTACACAATTCGGAAGTCCACCAACATCCGAACAAGAAATGAAACAACGTCCTCAATCTTACATCTTAAGCACCGATCAACATTTATCTTCAACTCGTGGTGGATATATACCAACGAATTTCAATAATCAACCGATGACAAGATCTACAAATACATATGACATTCTCCCAGATCAAAAACTAAGGTTTCGACTATCTCCCATTTCTCAAGTTTTCTTATCGTTTTTCTTTTTTCAAGAAATTCTTCTCAACATCAGGCCCAAGCGATTAAAAAATTAAAACATTTCTTTGGCGAAAATGTAAAAGCAAAAGCTCGTCTCTCGAAAAGTTTTCTCTCAACATTTCTCGTTTTAGGCACCACTCTCAACTGAAATTGATCATCGCCCATCATTATCTCAATCTCCATTATCTCCTCCATCATCATCAGGTGGAAGATCAAAATCTGATTCAATATTCGATGGTTCAACACTCGAAGGAACAACAAATCCTCGTGAATCAATTCCATTAACAACATTAACGGATAATTTAGAAGCAACAAAAGAAGGAATTCTCTATTGTAAAACTGTATTAAAAGACGGACGACGTGCACCCGATCGATCATGGCGTGGAGCATGGGCAGTTCTTCGACGTGGTGCTCTATTTCTCGGCAAAGAGAAAAAACATGGTTTATTAATTCCACTTTCATGTGATTCCTTTCCAATTAATCTTCAAAATGCTGATGTGGAATTAGCAAGTGATTATATTAAAAAGCCACGTGTTTTCAAAGTAACAACATCGAATCAAAGTGAATTTTTATTTCAAGCACCAGATATTCAATCATTGAATGAATGGTTAGATGTTATTAATGATAATTGTTTACAATCTGATTCATTACAAGATAATAATGAGATGAAAGATGAAACGAAATCAAAATTAGCTTTATTACCACCTATGGTACCGTCAACACATCATGAACACGAGTAAGTTGTCATTTATCAATGTCAGCTTTATTAGATATGAGAGAAAAGTCATGTTCCACATATTAGTTGTACTTTTTTCTTTTCAAATTATTTTTTTGTACTTTTTAGAAGTCTTGAACAACGTAAATCCAATACAAAATCTAAAATATCTCTTCGAAGTCCATCATTAAAACGTTCTCCAAGTCTTCGTTTCCGTAAATCTCAAAAATCTTCCATAAGTCAACCGACTCAATCGATCATTACAATGAGTGGAACAAATTCTCCTCCAAATGAAGTTAATGTTACTGCATCACCTCGTCGATCATTTGTTAAATCAATTGTGAAAAAAGGCCTTCGTACGTTGAAATCTTCATCATCTTTATTAACAAGTCAAATGAGTGGACAAATCTATGATGAAAGTAGTGGAGAAACATTAACATCACCATCGGGTATTGGAACAATTTCACAAGGAGTTAATTTTGGTATTGAATTAGAAGAATGTGAAACATCATCTATTTCACGATATATTCCGATTGTTGTCGAAATTTTAACACGACTTGTCGAATTACGTGGAATGAATTATCAAGGAATTTATCGACATGCCGGAGGATTAACTGCGGTCAATTGGTTAGTTAATGAATTAGATAAAGGATCGGAGAAAATCGAGTTCAATTCAGAGAAATGGTATGATATTAAAGCGGTGGCATCGACATTAAAAACATTTTTTGCCAAATTACCAGATTCACTTTTATCATCAAGTAGGTTTTCAAGAATTTGAATGAAATTGATTTTCATTTCTCTTTTTTAGAAATGAGTAGTTTATGTGTTGAATCAAGTCGATTAGAGAATCATTGTGATCGTTTAGTTGAATTGAAACGACTTGTTGTTCAATTAGATGATTATCGGTTCGAAACATTGAAATATTTATGTGCACATTTTCGAAGAATTTCATCAAAATGTGATATTAACAAAGTAAATTCATCGTTGAAATCGAAATTCTCTTTTTTCTTTCAATGAAAATTTTCTAGATCGATGCAAGAAATTTAGCGATTATATTTGGTCCGACACTAATCTGGGATTCCAAAGCTTCTCTACAATCAAATCTTGTTGATAATCCTGAAAAGATTCGAATTGTTGAATCATTTATTTTATATGTAAAGAAACTTCTTTTTAATGAAAATGAAACAAATTATGAATTTTCAATTTAGTACGAATGGTTTTTTGATGATAATTCCTATGAGAAAATTCCTGTAGAAATCAATCCTCAAATGCCACGTTTACCTCCAGTCAAAAATCATCCACCAGTTGATCCCGAAACTCTAATTACAAATGAAACAAAACCAAGTGAAATTATTCAAAATATTGTTCGTGCAGCTAAACGACGTTGGTCATCACCGATTCTTCTTGAAAAACTCTCTTCATTAACAACAACGAATTCAGCAACAACTACAAATAATGATCAACAACCATCTAAACCAATAAATATTTCTGTTAAAAGGTATTTTTATCATTTTCTTAAATATCTCTTTTATTAACACAAAAGACTAAACTTATTCCAGTGTTGTTCGTCCAAATTAAATTTGTTTGATTTTGTATTGTTAAATATAAAATTTGTAAGGAAAATATTCGTTTGATCCCTTTCCTTGTCATGTTTGTTTTTCGACAATGCATGTTTGACAATGAATTATTGAAGAAAATAACTTTGATTTTGCTTCAATAGAAATCCATTTCATCGATGTTATTCATCTGATATGTTAAGCAGAAATGCAGATGACGATTATGTCAATCTTCGATCAAAATCAACAGATTCAGCACTTTGTTCTATGTCAGATAAAAGTTGTCGAATATTTAAACAATTTTATCAAAATATTCTTTTCAGCAAATGCAAAAATTCAATCAATCAAAACTTTTCCACACCGTGTCGTAAGTTCATATTGAACTTTGTTAAACTGATTTTGATTTTCTTTAGTTTTAGTTCATGAAAATGAAAAAAGTTTTTCGGAGAAAACTTCATTATTAAAATCCAAATTGAATGAACGTGAACAAATTCTTGGAAGATATCATGAACAAATTCAACAAATCAATCATCATTTATTTCTCTTGGATAAATCTTATAAAGAAGATTCGAAGTCTTCTTTACAATCATTACCTCCTTGTTATTCATCGCTTTATGCCTTAGAACTTTTGTGATTTCCTATTGAACTTTCTCTTTTTGTTTCTTTTTGTGATATCACCTTTCTATTTCTATCGATTTTATGTGTGATAGATAAACTATTGAATTGATTAGAAGAATCTGTGTGCTTTTCTCACTGATCACGTGCTCAATAAGACGAAGAAATGTGTTGAACGCGTGATGTTTGAATGATAAAACTACGAAATTCGTTGAAGAGATGAAATAGAACATGTAGAAACAAATTTGTTCTGAATATTTTCTATCGAAAAATAACGATCGTCATCATTGCATTTTCTTTCTCTCTTTAGCAGTCGTTTTTCATCATTTTCTCGTCGACCATTGACGTCACGACGAACAAGAGAAAAAAAAATGTGTCCTTTTGTAGACAGACGAAGTCAAGAGGAAAAACAAGGGATAGAAATATGTGTAAGAATCGACCTTTGACTCAGAGAATTTCTCGTCACGATGTCTTCTCAACAATCGTAATGATCAATAAATATCGACTGATGCGTTTCTTATTTTTTCTTAGTGACAAACAATATTCCGTATTATTTGGGCGGAAAATTTCGAGGTTCCTTATCATTTCGTATTGTATTTGTCTTTTCTCTTTATTTCTTAGATAAATTTTTATTACGTTTATTTCTTTTACAACGTGATTAAATTATTGATTTTCTTATCTGAGATCGAAATCGAAGAAAAAGTGAGTAAAAATAAGAAAAATGATGATAAGCGACATCTATATGATAAAGTAAATGATTGAGTTGTTTAAATAACCATAGAGAGTAGGAAAAGTAAAATGAAATCAGTTCGTTTGTTTAGTTGTTTGAAAGACAACGAGATTGAACTAATTTGATTTTAGATAAAACGATCTGGTAAAATGCGGCTATGACGAAACTATTTGCACAACTTGTAAATCTTGATTATCATCGAGAAAGATTTCTTGGCAAAATATGTTTTAATTATTGGACTGATTTATATTGAAATTCTTCGTTTGATATTCTCTAGTCTCTTATTTATCAGTTGGTGATTTTGTTTTGTCTTTTCTTTTTTTGTATTTGTCAGTTTTCCTTTCTTTTTTGATCGAGTCTTTCATTTCTATCAGTTTTTTTTGTTTCTGTTCTTCGTCGAATTGAAATGACAGGTAATAATCCATTAGAAAAAGATGATAACAAAATGCGATTTTTCGATGATGATGGTTATCGACAACGCGCAGCGTGTGTTTGTGTAAGAAATCAATATGAAGATGAAGTAAGAAGTCTTCTAGTTTTCTTCTTTTCAATATTTTGTTTTCGAATAGATTTTATTGATCACATCTCATCGTGATAAATCATCATGGATATTTCCTGGTGGTGGTGTTGAACCTAATGAAAGTCCACATGAAGCAGCACATCGAGAGTTATATGAAGAAGCGGGTGTCAAAGGACGAATTCTTCGTGAATTAGGAATTTTTGAAAATCGTGAACGAAATCATCGCACGACAGTTTTTGTTGTTTATTTTGAAGAAGAATATGATGATTGGGATGATAAAAGATTAATCGGTAGACAAAGAAATTGGTATCATATTAAAGATGTTTATTCATTATTAACAAATTCGAAACCGTCACAACTGAAGTTTTTGGAAAAGTTTATTTCAACATCACCTAATCGAATTAATTTACTTCATGAAATATCTTCATAAAAATTTTCATTTTGTACGATATGCTTTACTTCTTCTCGTTCATTTTCTTTTCTCTTCTTGTTTATTTGAAGAATATACTAACAGACAAAGATTAGATGCGTTTCATTTAGCTTCTTCTTTATTAAAGATGATTTATCAATGACATATCGAATGTTTGGAGTTAAATTTCAACCACACCGATCGTTTTTCATTTTGGGAATTTGTCTTTGTTTGTTTATTGTGTATCTTTTATCGTCAAATCATCCAACAACAGATCTGAAAGATAAAGTTGCAATTGAAAATGACGAAAATATTAATTTAGTTGATCTGTTTTCTTATGCATATCAATTAACGTATCAAGCAGGACAAGCAATTAAATTGTTTAAAAACAAAAAGGAAAATTTTCGGGAGATTTTTAAGAAAAAGTCCTTTGAAGATCTACCAAGTGAACCAGTCACAATTGCAGATTTGATTTCTCATTCGATTTTAACAAATGGATTGAAAAGCAAATTTCAAAATCTTCAAGTAAAGTTTCTCTTCATTTATTTTTCTTCGTTAAAACTGATTATTTATCACATAGATTGTTTCTGAAGAAAAAGATTCGATCGATGATGAACAATTCAAAATTATTCAAAAGAAATTCAATGTCAAAGATAAATTAACAACAATTCCACAAATTACCGATGAGAATCATTTTCTCACTGTTCCTTTATCATCCGTTGCGGTATGGATTGACCCCTTAGACGCAACAAAAGAATTTACAGGTTCGTTTTTCGTGTTACAAAAGTACGCCTGTCTGTATCAGCAGTTTCTTCAGAAGTATGAGTACATGTGAACTTTTTCTTTTCTTTTCGTTCTTATTGTCGATACATTGCTCTCCTATTAAGAAGCGAAGGAAAGAAACGATTCAGACTTATCTATTTCTTATTTATAAGATAAATAATCCTTTTACTTCCTGAGTTTTCCTCGATAAATTATCGGAATTTGCCGATTGAATTCTTGTAGTTGCTCATCGAACATTTCTCTGCGGAGAGAGAGAGAGAGAGAAATAGGTCAAATAGAATATCTCGGTCAAATGAGAGTAGGCGTTTCTGTTTGATGACAAAACTAAATATCACTCAAGAGAATACTTTTTATTTTAGAAGATCTCACCGAATATGTTACGGTCATGTTTTGTGTTACAGTTGACAAACAACCGACGATTGGAATTCTTTATTCTCCGTTTACTGAGAGAATAAGTAAAAGATTTCTTCCATTAAGTAAAATGATGATTTATGTTGGATATTTTTAGGTTGGGGATGGGTTGGAGTTAATCATTCAATGATCAAACGAGATGAAAATAGTCTCAAACCACTTCATACAAGAGGTGTTGATGATATCATCGTGTCTCGTTCACATGCAGGTCAAACATTTGAACTTCTCAAGAGTATTTATCGTGATAAACAGTATAAAATTATTCCAGCAGCTGGTTCAGGTTATAAAACAGTTCAGATATTAGAAAATTATGCGGATTATTATCTTCATATTACACCAATTAAAAAATGGGACCTTTGTGCTCCCGATGCGCTTCTTCGAGCAAATCAGGGAACAATGACAACATTGAAAAATCAAACGATTTCTTATGATCATTCGAAAGAAGATATGTTAGTTGTTGATGGAATTTTAGCGACTCATCAAAGAAATCACGGAGAAATTCTAAATTTCTTAGCGAATTCTAATCTCACGAAATATTTGTCTAAGAAGAAAAAAACGGATTAAATCTTTTTTTTTGCAATTTCTGCATCGTTTTCATATAAATAAAACAACAAAATTTCATTTAGAAGAAACAAATATTAATAATTCTTTAATAGCAATAATATACATTTAATAGAGGAATAAAAATGTGCGTTACTAAAACAGTGCATTCAATTTCAAATATTTCTCCAAGTTTCCATTCATTTCTTTTTTCTCTCATCTGATAACACTAGATATGCACATACTGTTTTGTTATTTTCTTTAAATCGATCTTTCAGCAGGTAAATGAAGAAGAAGAATCTTTTGATTGTGTAAAACATTGTTTTATCTTGTCGATTAGCCTGTGATTATTTCGATTATGAATTTGTTAAATCTGGTCAAAGTCAAACATCATGGCAAATGACAAATCTACAGAATGGGGACCACAAACATTTATTCATCCTGGTTTTATGCAGGGTGGGGTGTGGGTGAGGGTATATATGTATAAGTGAAACTAGATCTATTTCTATTCCTAAGGGTGCTAGGAATTAGTCACTTATATTATAAGTCGAATTAGGCAGCTACTCATTTTTTACCAATAAACTTGATAATCATATATCTGTGCCATCATATATCGCTGGAAACGGGGATTTCACATAAATAATTAAAACGATTGGATAATCCAGTCAATGATTTCACTATCTTTTTCCTTTCATATTTTTTACTTTATTTATAATATCTATCAGATGCGACATGAAAATCCTCTTTAATACATAAGTATTATTATGAGACAAATTAATATCCACATTAAAAGTCAACAAAATTCTGCCGTCAGCGTCAACGCATAACTTCACGCTTTCTTTCATTTCTGAAACAAAAGATAACATCTGTATAGAAAAATAAATGTGATAGACGTCGGCGTAAATCTTCAACTGATTGGTGTAGCAGACTAAATCAGGTTAAAGTTCAATTAAGAATTGTGCGCGACATTTTTTGGCAAAAAATGCCAGTCATATTCTCTTTCTTTTTCCATTCGTTCAACAAATTCAACTTCTCTTCTCTTATATGAACGCGATATCGATGAACAATGCAATATGACATGATTGTCTATATATATATGTGTTCGTTTTGAAACCGAATGATTGAAATTATCATAAGAAATGAGTCAGCATAACGTTCATCTGCTCGATCTTCCGAATGAAATACTATTTATCATCTTGAAAAAACTTCCCAATATCGATGTTCTTTATTCTTTGTTTGGTATCAATAATCAAAGGCTTAATCTTATTGCACAAGAAGATGTTTTTATTCGAAATCTTCATTTTGTTCGTACTTCTCAATCAACAGATGAGGTTCATTCAATGTCTGATGCAATCTTGAATCGATTCTGTCATTTAATATTGCCAAAGATTCATGAAAATATTAAATCACTTACTGTTGAATCTGTTTCTATGGAAAATATTTTCAACAGTGGTATTTATCCTAATCTAACTAAACTTACAATTTTTAATTTCAATGAACAAGTCATTTCTTATTATTTGAATGGTAACGTATCTATTTGAAAGGATCTGATGATTTTACATGAAATACTTTGTTTTATTTAGATAATTCTCCTTGTGCACATATTTATAAACTACCAATTACAGATCTTATTCTTATTATCAATGAAAAAAGTGTTATCGATGGGAACGAATTCGAGAATATTAATGTAGATTATGGAATTATTTTGACTCTATTTAAACATTTAAATCATTTGAGTATCAAACCAATATCTATATTTGATTATCCACCTTTATCATTATGTAATTCATCATCAATGACTTGTTCTTCTTCAATCCTTACGAAATTATGTATCAACGTACATAGTTTTAATGACTGTTTAGCTTTGCTTGATGGTCGTCTCAAGCAATTAACTTCGNAGAATATTAATGTAGATTATGGAATTATTTTGACTCTATTTAAACATTTAAAACATTTGAGTATCAAACCAATATCTATATTTGATTATCCACCTTTATCATTATGTAATTCATCATCAATGACTTGTTCTTCTTCAATCCTTACGAAATTATGTATCAACGTACATAGTTTTAATGACTGTTTAGCTTTGCTTGATGGTCGTCTCAAGCAATTAACTTCGTTCAATGTTCAAATTAATTATATTGGCAATAGAATATCAAGATCTTATAAC
This sequence comes from Adineta ricciae, assembly GCA_905250025.1. NCBI lineage: Eukaryota > Metazoa > Rotifera > Eurotatoria > Adinetida > Adinetidae > Adineta > Adineta ricciae. The sequence goes on from CAJNOJ010000424.1 coordinate 72,547, forward strand.
ATGGTGAGTTTATATTTGATACTATTATTGATTTTGACAACATATTTTAAATGGAAACTGTACTTTTCTCTTGTACAGAAGTTCAATTAATAGAATTTGATCATATAAATTGATATTTGAAACTCTTTCACTTTCTAGGATGATCTGCCAAATTTACATTGTTTTTCATTGATATGTTATAATGATACAACTGGATTTCAAAATTTAGTTGTACCTCTTCTTCGACGAATGTCATATTTGAAAGAATTAACTATCTATATTCAAATATGCCATACATTTTTGTTTGTTTCTGGTCATTATCTTGATAATGAAATTCTCAATCGTATGTTTCAACTTCAAATATTCAAATTCTATTTTGCTTCTCAAACTAATACTCATGATCTCTCTATTCGTTTATCTAATGAAGATATTGAAAAAACTTTCACCAATAAAGAACAACGACATATGACTTCTATGGTGGATTATATTGATTCAATGGGAATGATATCGCGTGTTTTTTCAATTCCATTTCAATTTACTCGTTTGAGGGATATTACAAATAATCTTCCAACTACGGTGTATGATTCTGTTACTCATTTAAAATTATCTGATGAAAAACCATTCAACTATGAATTTTTTTATCGACTTGCACGAATTTTCCCATCTGTTCGAAGTCTATGTATTTGGAATCTTCTTTCGCCATTTTCTACATATCGCGAATACTGTTCAAAAGATGAACATTGGTGTTCTATGATTGAATATTCTCAACTTATTTCACTTGATATAAGTTTTACACATATTCATTACGTTGAACAGTTCCTCAACGAAACGAAAGTGTGTTTACCTCGTNATGAATTTTTTTATCGACTTGCACGAATTTTCCCATCTGTTCGAAGTCTATGTATTTGGAATCTTCTTTCGCCATTTTCTACATATCGCGAATACTGTTCAAAAGATGAACATTGGTGTTCTATGATTGAATATTCTCAACTTATTTCACTTGATATAAGTTTTACACATATTCATTACGTTGAACAGTTCCTCAACGAAACGAAAGTGTGTTTACCTCGTTTAACTGAATTAAAGGTCAAATATCGACATTTGAGAACGGTAACGGAGAATTTTACAAAAGATGTGACACGACGCAACTGTGCTAAAGTGAAAACGTTAATTCTTCAACACTCCGCAATTCACACCGACGATATTTCTCACTATTTTCCTTTGTTGTCACATACATTTTCTCATGATGTTATCTGAATAAAAATAGATATTGCGAAGTATTTACGGATTCAGATTTGATTTCTCATTCAATTTTAACAAATGGATTAAAAAAGAAATTTCAAAATCTTCAAGTAAAGTTTCTCTTCATTTGTTTTTCTTCGTTAAAACTGATTGTTTATCACATAGATTGTTTCTGAAGAAAAAGATTCGATCAATGATGAACAATTCAAAATTATTCAAAAGAAATTCAATGAAAACCATTTCCTCACTGTTCCTTTATCGTCCGTTGCGGTATGGATTGACCCCTTAGACGCAACAAAAGAATTTACAGGTTTATTGTTACGAAAATGCATCAGTACTTTCCCTAGGAGTATGAGTACATGTCAATTTTCTATTTTTTTTCGTTCTTATTGTCGAATCGCAATGTGACAATCGAGATCTCGTTGTTATTTGTCGAACACGTTTTCGAGGATCGACAAAGATGTAAGTTAAATGGAATATTTCGGTCAGACGAGAGTGGGCCATTTCCCTTGATTAAAAGAATAAATCCGAACCGAGAGGATGTTTTTTATTTTAGAAGATCTCACTGAATATGTTACGGTCATGTTTTGTGTTACAATTGACAAACAACCGACGATTGGAATTCTTTATTCTCCGTTTACTGAGAGAATAAGTAAAAGATTTCTTCCATTAAGTAAAATGATGATTTATGTTGGATATTTTTAGGTTGGGGATGGGTT
>CAJNOJ010000425.1:0-32522 GCA_905250025.1 Adineta ricciae
AATCTTACTAATAAATCCTAACAGCACATCTTCTATGACATCCATAGCAGCAAACGCGTTACACGATCTCAACAGTGTTTCTCTTACTCAAATTGATCATTTTACTGCTCCTTCATCTACCACTGAAGTGTTGTCTGCTGCGGCATACATCAACCAACTCATTCCTCTTTTCGAGCAGTATGATGGTTTCATAGTGGCTGGTTTTTTTGATTATCCACTTTTGTTGAAATGTTACGAGAACGTACTGACAAACCAGTGGTTGGAATTATGCAATCTAGTCCGATTCACGCAACACTTCTAAGAAATCGATTCGAAAATGTAACAACAAATAAAGAATGGGAATTATTGTTGAATAGAAGTATTCACAACATGGCATTGGATCACCGATGCGGAGGAATCAAAGCGATTAACATTTCACCCGTTAGTTTAGAACTTGCTGGACAAGATGTTATCAATGTGGCAATGAGTGAAGCAGCCAGTGAATTTGTGAAGAACAACGGATGTGATGTTGTCATATTGGGATGTGCAGGAATGAGCGGATTGAAGAAAAAGATGCAACAGACGTTTCTTACTATGGGATTGAAAGCTTCGATTATTGATCCAGTTATTGCTGAATATGAAGTTCTATCAGGATTGGTAACTGCGCAAAAAACCTAATGAATAAATATCTCGTAGTTTTTAAATTTTTTTATTCGATGTGAAATGTACATATGTGTTAAGATCAAACCTGAAGTGCCATGAAAAGTTTCAATTTCTCACAAAACTCTCTCTATTATCATTCATCGTTGTGCCTTTTCACTATTTTATTAAATATCTACACATGTGATTTCCAGAAGCAAATATTTACTTTTTCCTTTACTTTGCAAAGATATAAAACGTAGCCGCCAACAAAATCAAAACACATTTTGATAAAAGATTGAAGAAAGAAGAGAACAAAACAGTCGTTTATAATGGATGAAAGTGAACTTCTCAATTTCAATTGGTTCTCCGAGGCTGGATATTCTCGTTTAAAAGCTGAAGCTCAAGATATCAAAGTAATACGAGACAAAATGATCGAAGAAGGCATATCATATCAATATTTACCGGACAATGTTCGAGAACTGCTTTTGGGCACATCTTGCAGTGAGGAAAAGTGTCGATATGAAATTCTTCAGAATACAAAATTAAAATTCATCCAGAGAAAACAGTTGCAAGGAAATTCTAAACAGAAGGAACAAGGAGAGAAAAAATAAAGCATATTAGATGTGAAAAGAAGCTACCAAGAGAACGTTGTGCAACGAAACAAAGCGTTGAATAAAACATCAGGTGAGCAAGACGAATACGGAGATAATCTTTGTTCTTTATTAAACGCCGTCAAATTGGACGAACAACAATATTATCGAAAAGTGCTGGGAGACGCGATCGAGAAGACAAAATCGATTTATTCAGTTTATGATATTTCTTTAGCATGTAGAGAAAATACGTTAAATGGTCTGTCAAGTCTATCGAATGAACAAGCAAGAAACTACTGTGAGAAAGCATCATTGACTAGTTTAACTATTCAAGAAAAATTGGATTCACTCGATGATCGAGAAACACTTCGTGGGGTTCGCCCAGCAATTGAAGGTGAATCAAGCTTAAGGTATTCATTAGATCCATGTTGTCAACGATACAAATACATCCGAGTGATCCTTCAAACAGTTTTGACATTGAAATGTTTGACAAACGAAGAGAAAATCGTGTTTAAAGAACATCTAGAACTTATCAATGGATTAATTGATAAATACGAAGCTTGTGACGTTTTTATCCTTGTGCGTGCGTTTTTCAATGGCAATGATATTGATTATGATGACGGTGAAGTGAGAAAATTTATTGAAAAATGCGAGGAAGATTTCATACGACAAGATGCTTTATTCACACGACAGATTCTTGTCGCTGTTACAGCGTTACATTTTAATCGTGAATTGCAATATCCGATCTTAATGTTCTCTATTAAAAGGTATAGAAACCTATCTGGATCCTATAAGGACGAAATTGTTGAAAAAGCAATCGATATTTTAAATCAGTAGGAAGTTCAAGTGTGTTCAATAATTGAACCTGTTGGATCGGAATCCATTGGACATATACCGCAGTTCGAACGACCTGGAAAAAAATCATTGGCACATTGGTGTGATAGAAGAAATTATTTGTGTATATTCGATTGTCCAAAGGTTGATTTTTCTATTTATATTCACAAGTCCGAAATTATTCACATAGTAAAACTCGTTCGCGAGCAATTTAAATCGGATTTCGATGGACAATATGAAGAAGAGGCAAGATTTAATTTGCCTCATCAACCGTTGAGCAGTTCTGTTGTTTATCTATCGAAGAATAAACAAAATGCAAAGGATATTCAAGGACAATTACCTTCGGGACGAGAAATAATTCAAATAGATCCTAAAGACTATTATGTACGAATAGATAATATCAAGGAGAGTTATGGAGATCTGGAAAGAATTCTATTTCAACGATTAGTTAAAGAATCAAGCAAATACACCCTTTGGTTTCGTGAAATCATCAACAAAAGTGGCAAAAACATCACTTCCGACCACGAATTCGTTCTATTCGCTCATGCTAAAGCTGTTTCAGAATGTGCTCGAAATTTATCAACTTGGATGATCAATTCAATGTGTTTAGATGTTATAGAAAAGGATATTAATTTAGATGGGAAAAACAATACAGATGATCAACGACTGTTTTCGCCGTGGAATTTGTTTTTTCAACATCATTCGATGACTGGTGAGAGTTATAAAAATCAAATTGGAGAAGGAAATGAAAACCAAGAGGAAATTGACGATAAAGAAGTGTATATCATTATGAATTGGCTTTGCATTTTCTGGTTGGGAAATGAAAATGTCACGATGGTGAATGATTCAGATGTGTGTTTGTCTTATCTTGAAACTATTCAGCGTACAAAACTAGAAGCAGCTGAAAGATACGCACGTACATGCATCTTAAAAATGCTCTTTCATCGTATGTATTCAATAGACTCATGGGATTGTAATCATTTTTGAAGAAACGTTACTTCTGCGATGTTCTCTTCCAAATGAGACAACACCTTGAAGAATACCTGGACAAATGTTCTTTGATAAACAATCATTGCGATTAATAGAAGATGGTATGTCAAATTTCAATGATTCTCCAGTCGATGAAGAATTGAAAAAACGAAGATTCGAGGGAAGTAAAAGCGCCGATCGAGATGAAGTGAAAAGACAAGCCAGGCAAATATTTCAAAGGTTGATTCAAACTACAAAAGGCGATAATACTCTTCGAACATTTTATAAAGACAAACTTAAACAATTAGATTAGTATAACTCATTCACATTTTAACAAAACAATGATTTTGACAGAAAAAAACGAAGAAAATAAAACGTATTCTATTGAATTATTGTATTCATCATTATACTGTGGTTAAACCAATAGTATTTGGTCGAATGTTTAATTTTGATATTACAAATGCTTTCAACGGATCTGTGAATTGGAATAGAGCAACGAGTACATATGTTACTGATGTTGCAGCAAATATATACGCAATTCGAAAATGATATAATGGTGGTGAAGTAAAAAATGACATAAAAATGAAAATTGCATAGGGAAAACCAATTGTAATGAGAATCAGTAGGAGAATAACTGTACGACGAACCATTTTCAATTCACGTTGAGCACGGAACAAAACATTCGTTGATATAACCCGTCTACTCATTTCTTTAACATAAAGAATTAGTTTCCAATAAATCAACATGGTAAACAACACAGGCATAAAATAAACGAATATTGAAAGAAATATTATTGGAAAGGAAAAGCTTAGAATAACTTGACAGATTTGATTGTCAATGTTATAGATAATATCACCGGTGAAGATAAATGCCATCGGAAATAAAATTGCAAATATCCATGTGCAACAGATAAAGAGAAATTGATTTGACTTGAATTGCCAAAATAGACATGTTGAATAAAGAATGCTAAGATATCGATGAAAAGCGGATGATAAAAATGAATAATTATTTAGAGCAAATGTTACATAAGTTAAATAACCACGAAAAATACATAACGAATCTGGAGATTCGATTTGTTTAATGTCGTTGTGTAATGTTATTATGTTCATCCAAAGTAAATTACTTGAACATAAAAGTATTGCTAAACATGAATTAGCAACTAAAATCATTGAAATTGTGTGATGGGTTTGATCAATAAATATAATCAAGAAAAATGATATTGACAAGAAAATAGATATGATAAGACAAATTATATTGAATATATCCATTGGAATAAACCACGATTGAACAAACATTTTGAATCGATTCTCTTCTCGGGAAAAATGTATTTTTGAAATGAAAAAGATTTTCTATATATGTATCTCAGAGTGTGATGTTGAAGATTTGCTTTAAAATAAATAAGTTCATTAGTCTCTCATTATTTATGAGGAAAAAATGTGAATAACCTACTGTTATATCCTTGACTATTATCCTAATTGTCATTCACTGCATAAAAGATATTTCAGTTCATGAGAAAGTACTTTTAATTTCATTGCTGAGATTACGGAAAGATACAGTAGTACACAAATACTCAGAAAAACTATTTTCTCTTCACTCTTCAATCTGTTTTGTAATATCATCATCACGAATAAACTACAATAGTTCGTACTGAAGTAAAATTCTAGTCACTAATAAATCCCACAGGACTAACTTATAAAAGAGTATTTAATTTAACGTTTCACTGGCCGAAAAATAAGAATAATAGATAAAGATTCATGAGTGGTTTCCGAACATCATATTCTATATTTAGAAAATTTTAAAAGCGATATAATTTGTAGTAAAAAGTACAAAAATATCTGCATCACAACGACTCCTTAAGGAATTCTCTCTCTCTCTTGTAAAAAGAGACACGTATCTTATAATTATATTAATTCTCATCTACAATAATTCGAATTCATGTTAAGAACCTCGTACACGAGCTGTTCCAGCTGTCTCTAAATTCAGCTTTTTCCAACAGATATCTTCAAGCTGCAACGTTTTCATGGAGAAACAGCAGTAAAACTTTTTTCACTTGATTAATACAATATTGCGCGGAACCATCGAGGCCGGTATTCTGATAGAAACACCATTTTTCACTCATAAATCTCCATATTATTTTGATCTCCTAAGACAATTTGAATTGTGACTTATGATCCAAGAGAGAGAGAGAGAGAGAAATGAATTTTGATATTTTGTGGACTATCACCTACTTTCAGTCGAAGAAAAAACAAATCGAGGTTGAGTTGACCTCTGATTCAATGATCTACTAAATTACTACAACAAGATTTTGTAGATGATGATCCCCAAGAATGTTACAATGAATAAAATAATTATGGATTTAGGAGAGATTGAAAAGCATTCTCACAACATGTTAGTATCTACGAAGTTATTTCAAAGGATTTAATAGTGTATCTTTTTTATTTACATTGCACATGTGACTACCTGTACACATTGATAGGCAAAGCAAGAAGAATAATGTCGGATAGATCAAAGAAAAAAAGAGAAAGAATAGAGTATCAAATTAATGTTTCATTAGCAAAGTGTATATAATTTCTTCTCGTCGAAGCACGTAGATAAGTCGCTAGTAGAGGTTCACGATCGATCAGTTTTGATCCATGTAAGGTAAGTGTGGCATTTTAATCTTGCCTTCCGTTTGACGTGTGGATGGATAAGAATGCATATGTGAATTAGAGAAACAAGATGATGCTCACCTTCGCCTTCGATAAAACTAAGAATTTTCAAAACCATTGTAGGTATACAAGAATGGCCAATATGCATCACAATCATGATTCATCCATTTATTTTTATCATCTTAATGAACCATTCGGTGAGTTTAGCAACTTTTATTCAGCACCTATTGAACTTGATGGACATATCTGGCCAACTGTTGAACATTATTTTCAAGCACAAAAGTTCTCGCACAATAAACATCGTTTCAAACATATTGTACAATTGTCCACACCGCGAGACGCTTTTGACTATGCACAAATGCATCGTGATGAAATACGATCAGATTGGATGGATATCAGAGATGCCGTAATGTTTAAAGCATGTATGGCTAAATTTCAACAGCATCCACATCTTAAACACATGTTATTAACAACTGGACACCGTACTCTGGTTGAGCATACTAATAAAGATTCTTATTGGGGTGATGGTGGAGATGGAACAGGTGAAAATCGATTGGGATTTACCCTAATGAAAGTTCGAAATGTGATCAAACATCACCACTGAGGAACAACGATAACCTGACTATGGCACTGCTTTGTGCCTCTATATTTTTTTCGATTGATTGCATCAATAGATTTGAAAAATGACACATGAAAGAAGGTCGAAATCAATTTCGTCTTGTTCCTCGATTTTCAAAAGATCATATCTATCTCTATGTAGAAAGCTATTTTTTAGGACGACTCTTGCAAAAGTATAAATATAGAAAACATGACTGGGTTGTTAGCGATGCGGAAGTATATTCTAGATATTTAATATCGCACCCGTTGCTTGTTTAATAAAATTTTTTGCATCTACACAATGACTTGGTATTAAAGTGTGCTTCATCTGTGATCTGTTTTCGTTAAAATCTACTGCACGTGTCATAGAATATTTTCAGCTTTTTTCACGTAAGTATTGAGGCATCGTCCAGAGAGATTTCATGAGAAATTCAAAGATTAGTAAAATATATTAGTCAACATGTTTGGAATCCATAGGTCCACAAGAATTTAGTCATTCTGATGTAACTTTTCTTTACTTGGATCTTTCTTCAACTACTCACATATCTATATTCCTTTAGCTCGTTTGACGCCCTTAGTCATGGGGAAAAAGCAGTTTCTAGGAACCACCAGGCATCATCAGAAACGTTTGAGATCCATGTAAGTATGTGTATATGTAAGAAAATTAAAGATTAAATACTTTTTTCATATAGCAAAATTTTAATTTTACGATAAAACTGTAAATATCGCTTGTAGCTTGAAAATAACTTGTGTACGAGCAAATTTGGGATATATCATACGCAGATATGCTCTAACTAACCATTATACTCCGAGCCAAAAAACTTTTTGACACTACAGATGATTCCATCATGAGACGCTGAAGTCGTTATTGTAACAAAACACCACATTGATTTCATTGTTTTATTTCTCCTTTCGACTGTATCGTTCGATGTATTTAAATATTTCGACAGACATTTTGGCAAAGCTACAAAATCATACGGATGCCTCTTGAGGGTGGAATATGATTCGTTGGAGGACAAACATGTTTTCCACTTGATACAACAGTACTTGGCATGACAAGTCCATCCATAAGAATTGAAAGAATTACTTCAATTGATGTTCCATGATAAGCAATACGTGGATATTTACTTGGATTTTGTTTACGAATTTGAAGAGAACGACAATAAAGTGGATAATCACGAATAATAAATGGTTCCCCAATTGTTGATTGAAGAAATAAACATTTCCTTCATTTCGATATTCAATATTGGCCATTTCATTGAATATAGTTTTACTTTCGTCAGCATAATTTGTTCGAAAAAGACATAAACATTCAGGTAATTGAAATGTATCGAATTTTGGTGAATTGACAAATTCAATTTCAAGTGAAATATCACTTTCAATACAATTTACAGGAAAAGTAAAGATAAGATTTGAACATGTAAATCTTTGTGATTCATTTAATTTTCCAATAACACAAATTATCGATCGTTGACACAATAAACGAAATTTTCCATCGAATTCTCGAGAACTTAAATAAGAAATAGGTTCAGTCATTGTATGTCCACTATTCATATATCTCGGTGATTCGTGAATTGTAATTCAAAGTGGAAATTCTACAAATTTTGTTTTTCCATATCTTGTTCGACAAAATGCTGATAAAAGTGTTGTATCTTCTTTATCAAAACGTATTGGACGACGAGCAATGGAATAACTATTGAATTTCTCTCTTAATGATTGTGACATTGCTTTTCGAAGATCATCACATGTTGCATCGGTTGTTAATTGAAGTTTAGCTAATGGTTCATTTCCATAACTAACGAGGGAACATATTTAGGTGTTCAAGCAGTTTAGATCCCATCTTTTGGTAGTAAGTAGACCCCAATGAGGTATGAAAAACCTTAAAAGGATTTGTGCCCTCGTGTCGTTGTTGCCGAGTTATCATCGTTTTACTTGCTTTTTGGCTTGTTGACAGGTGTTTCGATAAAATGCCAACGACACAATTTAAATCTGAAATTTTGTTTATNAGATCCCATCTTTTGGTAGTAAGTAGATTGTTTTTTAACCAATCAAGTTGATTTGCAGCTGTTTGAACAAACGGATCCTTTCGAAGACGAAGAAAAGTATTTCTAACTTCATCATTCATTGATTCTTTTTCTGGAAGATTATTAAATGAATTGACTTTTGTATAATTTGCTCCACTTTCCAATAAACATTCCAAAATTTCCTGATGTCGATAGAAAGAACTGACATGAAGAGCAGCGCAATAAAGTGATGTGTGACCTGCATTTATCTTTTAATCGACTTTTCAATTGTGACGCGAGAACAGGTTCAACACCAAGTAAATCATATGGATTTGCTGTTCTCTGAACTTGATCGACAATTTATCTCTCATAGAAATTTTTATATTAAAAATCTCTTTCACGTTGGCAAACAACAAGTTGCACTGGATTTTCCTCTTTTTCTTCCTAGCAGAGCTCGAAAAAGCTCTTCTAGACTTTTTCTATCGTAATAAAAAAATTCTTGAGATTTATTTAGACGATGAATACTCTCCAAATGTCAATATTCTCAAAGTTTCTCGAACGATGAAATTGTGATTATAGAACGTAATTTCTTCGTTTCGTATGACTAGTTGATTGAAAGTATCATGATGTATCATAATGTCGTTGGAAGTTTTTCCTTCGAATATACAAAATGATTTTTACCTCTCACATTCACCTTTGATCATAATCAAAATCATGACAAAAATATAAATACTAACAAGTTTTGTGAGATTCTGTATAAGAATGCTATCATGCTGAACGTTTGCGTTCGTTATTTGCACGACTCTCGTCATTCATTGTAATGATGCTTCAATTGTCTATTCGATCCATCTTCAACTATTCAATGCGAATGAACTCGAGATCAAGTCACAAATTCAGTTGCTAATCCAGGAAATATCACTAGTGAAGTTGGAATATGTATTATAACTAACACTACTGTTCAATATCAACTAGTTGGAAATTCATATTGGATTGTTAGTCTGGAATTTTATGATGGTAAACTGAACAACAAATTTGAAATTGCGCTTTCAAATAAGACTTTAGTTTTCTCGCTTCATTATACTTTTTGCGATTTCTTATAATTGCATCCTAAATATTCATATTTTTAATAAAAAAATTTAACCAAAATATCGATGTTTACATTTTTCTCCTCTAATAAAAATATTTCATCAAGAAGAAACACTCTTGAAATAATTCTTTTAAAATTGAGCAAAGAATGTTTCTACGCAATATGAAAGTTAAGATAAATTTACCTATAGTTTCCAGATGTGCTCAATACGACAAAAGATTTTATAGAACTCTAAGTCGCACTTGTTGCAAACTTCATGTGTTTTTCTCTCATAGATTTCTACAAATGATATAGGTGAAAAATTTTATTCAAGTTAAAAACTAATCGATCGATATAAAGTCACGAATCATCGAGAAGTTTAATATTTTATGTCAAATTTCGTCTGTTCTAGACGATAAGTATTGCTCATATTCGTTCTTCTATGTTAATTTCGTTTGAATATGATTTTTGATTCCAAGTAAACATTAAAAATAAAAATCTATTTATGAAAAAAGGAAATTATTGAGAATGTGTCAACAAAACATAATATTAAAATGATTCACAGTATGTGATAAAGAAGAAAATCATGAGAAAATAACGAGGTGTTAATGTGTATTTAAACGAACAAGATTTTCAATTAACGAAAGAATTAAAACAAACAATTTCCAATTGAAAAATGTTCGTACGATCATTGTCGTTCTATGTTTTGGCTTTAGTCGTTTGTTCGACTATTGTGTTTCATTGTGAAGGTGCTCCGATTATCAATTCGATCAATCTTCAACAATATTCAACAATTCAACTCGGATGGACTCGTGATCAAATAACAAAACTCATTGGTGATGAAGGAAAAACGATTTCACAAAGTGGTTTGGGAAATATATATATAACAACTGTTCAATATACTGGAACATCATTATCAGTTGTGATATTTATTTTTCAAGGTTCAATTCTTTATGGTAAATCTCAAACTGGATTGGATAATGGAAATTATCTGATGAATGAACAACAATATAATTCAATTCAAATTGGATGGACACGAGATCAAGTGACAAAATTAGTCAATAGTTCAGGAGATAATGCTTCAGAAGCGGGAACAGGAAATTTAACTGCTGTTATTGTTAAATATAAAGGAGCTGGAACTAAGTATGGCGTTATCACTCTGGGATTCTATGCGGGAAAAATTGTTTCGAAAGTTGAAATTGGATTTGCATCAACTGTTAATAATAAAATCAATCTTCAACAATATTCAACAATTCAAATTGGATGGACTCAACAACAAGTTGTACAACTGCTTGGTGGTTCAGGAACAATTATGTCTGAATCAGGACTGGCAGGAACAGCTTATCAAACTTCAACAATCCAATATACGGGATCACAATCAGTTTTTTCATTAGCAATATTTACTTTTCAAGGAGGAAAACTTTTGAGTAAAGCTCAAGTTGGATTAGACACGGGATTTTACACAATGACTCAATCACAATTTAGTTCAATTGAAATTGGATGGACCCGAGATCAAGTGACAAATTTTGTTGGAAGTCAAGGAAGTATAACTTCAGAAGCTGGAAGTGGCACCACAAAGGCTATTCTCGTTCGATATACTGCAGCTGGTTCAGTTTATGGCAATGCTGATTTGACTTTTATTGATGGAAAATTATTTCAAAAAATTGGAATTGGTTATTTTGTAATTTCGAACACAATCAACCTTCAACAATACACAAGAATTCAAATTGGATGGACTCAACAACAAGTTACACAACTTCTTGGTGATTCTGGCACTCTTCTTTCACAATCGGGAACACAAAATTCACCATATCAAATGACTATGGTTCAATATAAAGGTTCACAATCATCGTTTTCATTAGCAATATTTACTTTTCAAGGAGGAAAACTCTTTAGTAAAGCTCAAAGTGGATTAGATACGACAGATTATCAAATAACTCCACAACAATACAATCAACTTCAAATTGGATGGACTCGAGATCAAGTGACAAGTTTAGTTGGAAGTCAAGGCAATGCGATTTCAGAAGCGGGAACAGGAACTTTAAGTGCGACTATTGTTCAGTACAAAGTGTATGGAACTTTATTTGGAACTGTTAGTATTGGATTCTTTGGAGGAAAACTTAACAGTAAAACTGGTGTTGGATTCAAATAAAAACTTTACTTAACTAATTGACTTTCATTTCATATATTTTTAATCAAGAAAACATTCATTTTCTTTTCCTCTTTTAATAAAAGTATTCTCTTCTCTTTCATCTTTATATATTCAATAGTTAGTTGTTAACGTACATTCGTAGATGATTTTCATTCGAAATTGCCAAAAACTCACGAATCGACGATGAATCAATAAAATCTATTCTTTGTTCTTTTCTTCTGTCCAATCGAAAGATTGACTTAACCTGTACTATTTCGAGAGTTTCCTTTTAAATTTACATAGATAAACATTTCCGATTGAAATTACAATTGTACGAAAGGAAATTATGAAATCATCAAAATCAAGTCTCGTCTCATTTACATCTTTTCGAATTGAAAACACTCGCACAAAAATTGTCATTTCGACGACTTTGACTTCCAATTGTGATGATACTGTCATTACTTATCCACTCATTTTTCAGGGTGGCTAATCTGGTTTGTGTTGGAGGAAAACGTAACAGTGAAAGTGCTGTTTAGCTTGAATAAAAGTTTCATTTAATTATTGACTCGTGTTTCTTTTTTTTTCTTTATTTAATCCAGAATTTTTGTCTTTAGTGAAAAATACCTGCACAAATATTAGATGTATAAACGTGCATAGACAACACAGGTCGATACATCGAAATTTGTTCTACAATGGTGTCGCAAATGAATGATCAACCATTTCATGGTTTCTCTAAGGCACAATTGAGAGCACACTCTAATAAACATGTGAATAAGTTTTTGCGTTCTTTTTTTCTAATACAGTCAAACACCGATTTTGTTTTGGTTTTGCTTGTTCTTTCATAGTTTACGATTGAATACATAGTCAACCGAATAGATAGACACACTCGAAAACACACAGCCTAAGTCACTCATATCTTCAACGTGTGACGCAAATGGATGATAAACAATCAGCAATAATTGATAAAGATTCGAATATACAAAAACCAGCATTACCACCGAGAAGAAGACGTGTAGATGATTATTGCCTTTTGTGGGTGGATATTGGGATCGATGAATCAAATAAAGATCATCAATCTGTATTAGAACAACTGCATAGCTTCATCAATAACATTGAAATTTGCACCAATGAACAGAAATGCATGGAATTTATCAATGAAAATGATGACAGGAAAATTTTTCTCATTATTTCTGAATGTTTAGCGCAACATTTATTATCTGAAATTCACGGGAAATCACAGCTTATGGGGATTTATCTTCTTTCGCATAATCGATCCAATGATGAAGAATTGATGAAGAAATGGAACAAAATTCAAGGATTATACACATCAACAACATCTATTTGCAACATGTTACAACCTGTTGTTAAACAATATGATCACAACTCAGTTAATATGAGTTATATTCCCGAAAATGAAAATCTGAACCAATTGGAAGCGAACTTTATGTATACTCAACTTTTCAAGGAAATTTTACTTGAGATCGAATATGATGAATATTCTATCAAGCGTTTGGCAACTTATTGGCGAGAATTATTCGCTGACAGCAAGGTGAAATTGAACCTTATCGATGAATTTGATCGTCTTTATTGTTCTGAAAAAGCGATTGAATGGTATACACGGGATTGTTTCATTTATCGAATGCTCAATCAATCGCTTCGTAAATTCGATAGTGAGAATATGATCAATATGAGTTTCTTTCTTCGTGATATTCATATGCAAATACAAGAATTACATCGAAAGCAAGTTAATAGTTACAATGGACAACGATTTTTCGTTTATCGTGGACAAGGATTTTCGAAAGTGGATTTTGAAAAACTTTTGAAAACCAAAGGAGGACTCATTTCATTCAATAGTTTCTTGTCAACTAGTCGAGATCCAGAAGTAGCACGTCCTTTTGCCAATGGCGCTATCGTAGGTACAGACACTGTTGGCGTTTTCTTTCGAATGTCTATCGATCCTACGATCGTATCAACTCCATTTGCTTCCATTCAAGAAGTTAGCGGTTTCCCAGAAGAAGAAATTCTTTTCTCTATGCACGCTGTGTTTCGCGTACAAGAAATAAAAGAATCAAATCACGAAAATCCGTTGTATGAAGTCGAACTTGAACTCACAAGTGACGATAACGATGAACAGCTTCATACACTTACTCAATATATGCGGAACAGGACACGAGCTCCAACTGGATGGAGAAGATTGGCTACGTTTTTGATCGAAATAGACCAATTGGAAGAAGCTGGAAAAATGTATGCACTACTACTTGTACTAAGATCTAATGACAGTGAGAAAGCATTTTATTGTAACCAGCTTGGTACCATTAAAGACAAACAAGGTGATTATGAGGCAGCACTGTGGTGTTACGAAGAAGCACTTACAACAACAGAAAAAATTCTTCCTTTAAATTACGAATTTTTGGCTACTTGTTATAACAACATTGGTGCAGTCTATGAAAATATGAAAGATTATTCACAAGCACTTTCACTTTACACGAAATCAAATGAGATTCTACAAAGAATTCTTCCAGAAAATCATCGGAATATGGCTGCCTCTTATAACAACATTGGCAATGCTCATCACCACATGGGAGAGTACTCGAAAGCATGTTTATTCCTTGACAAAGCTCTTGAGATTTTACAAAAATCTCTTCCATCAAATCATCCTTTAATAGGTACAGCTTTTACTAATAGCTCGTACATATACTATGTAATGGAAGATTATTCCAAAGCTCTTTCTTATCTCGAACAAGCTCGAGATATTTGTACTCGTTCATTACCTCCTGGTCACATTCGATTTCGAACTATTGAGCGAAGACTTGAAGCGATCAAACAGAAATTGGAAAATCAAATTTGATTTTGATCTGATTTGAAAGATTAAAACTGAGGACAATAACACTTCCGTGACTATTATATAGAAAATACCGAAGAAGATCATGCACATTTTGAACATTAAAACGGATCGATCATCTAATAGTCTTCAATAATATAACTAATCATTTTTTCGTAATTTACGTAAGATTACTTCATTAACGATTGATCTTGTAGCAAATTAGTTGTGTATTTTCTTCCTTTCTCTATTCAATCTAATGCAAAGGTAATAAAAGGAGAAAAGGTATACGAATACACTCGTCGTGATAATTCTCGTACCGATACGTTCGCACGTTACGTTCTTTTTTTNTCGTATGACTAGTTGATTGAAAGTATCATGATGTATCATAATGTCGTTGGAAGTTTTTTTTTTTCGAATATACAAAATGATTTTTACCTATCACATTCACCTTTGATCATAATCAAAATCATGACAAAAATATAAATAGTAACTAGTTTTGTGAGATTCTGTATAAGAATGCTATCATGCTGAACATTTGTGCTCGTTATTTTCACGACTCTCGTCATTCATTGTAATGATACTTCAATTGTCTATTCGATCCATCTTCAACTTTTCAACGCGAATGGACTCGAGATCAAGTCACAAATTCAGTTGTTAATCCAGGAAATATTACTAGTGAAGTTGGAATATGTATTATAACTAACGTTACTGTTCAATATTAACTAGTTGGAAATTCATATTGGATTGTTAGTCTGGAATTTTATGATGGTAAACTGAACAACAAATTTGAAATTGCACTTTCAAATAAGACTTTAGTTTTCTCGCTTCATTATACTTTTTGCGATTTCTTATAATTGAATCCTAAATATTCATATTTTTAATAAAAAAATTTAACCAAAATATCGATGTTTACATTTTTCTCCTCTAATAAAAAGATTTCATCAAGTAGAAAACACTCTTGAAATAATTCTTTTAAAATTGAGAAAAGAATGTTTCTACGCAATATGAGAGTTAAGATAAATTTACCTATAGTTTCCAGATACTCAATACGCTAAAAGATTTTATAGAACTCGAAGTCGCATTTGTTGCAAATTTCATGTGTTTTTCTCTCATAGATTTCTACAAATAATTTAGGTGAAAAATTTTATTCATCATACAAACTAATCGATCGATATAAAGTCATGAATCACCGAGAAGTTTAATATTTTATGTCAAATTTCGTCTTTTCTGGACGATAAGTATTGCTCATATTCGTTCTTCTATGTTAATTTCGTTTGAATATGATTTTTCATTCCAAGTAAACATTAAAAATAAAAATCTATTTATGAAAAAAGGAAATTATTGAGAATGTGTCAACGAAATATAATATTAAAATGATTCACAGTATGTGATAAATAAGAAAGTCATGAGAAAATAACAAAGTGTTAATGTGTATTTAAACGAAAAAGATTTTCATTTAATGAAAGAATCAAAACAAACAATTTTCAATTGAAAAATGTTTGTACGAACATTGTCGTTCTATATTTTGGCTTTAGTCGTTTGTTCGACTGTTGTGTTTCATTGTGAAGGTGCTCCGATTATCAATTCGATCAATTTTCAACAATATTCATCAATTCAACTCGGATGGACTCGTGATCAAATAACAAAACTCATTGGTAATGAAGGAAAGACAATTTCACAAGGTGGTTTAGGAAATCTAAATGTAACAACTGTTCAATATACTGGAACATCATTATCAGTTGTGATATTTATTTTTCAAGGTTCAATTCTTTATGGTAAATCTCAAATTGGATTAGATAATGGAAATTATCTTATGAATGAACAACAATATAATTCAATTCAAATTGGATGGACACGAGATCAAGTAACAAAATTAGTCAATAGTTCAGGAGATAATGCTTCAGAAGCTGGAACAGGAAATTTAACTGCTGTTATTGTTAAATATAAAGGAGCTGGAACTAAGTATGGTGTTATCACTCTGGGATTCTATGCGGGAAAAATTGTTTCGAAATTTGAAATTGGATTTGCATCAAATGTTAATAATAAAATCAATCTTCAACAATATTCAACAATTCAAATTGGATGGAGTCAACAACAAGTTGTACAACTGCTTGGTGGTTCAGGGACAATTATGTCTGAATCAGGACTGGCAGGATCAACTTATCAAACTTTAACAATCCAATATACGGGAACACAATCAGATTTTTCATTAGCACTATTTAGTTTTCAAGGAGGAAAACTTTTAAGTAAAGCTCAAGTTGGATTAGACACGGGATTTTACACAATGACTCAATCACAATTTAATTCAATTGAAATTGGATGGACTCGAGATCAAGTGACAAATTTTGTTGGAAGTCAAGGAAGTATAAGTTCAGAAGCTGGAACTGGTCTTACAAATGTTATTCTTGTTCGATATACTGCAGCTGGTTCAATTTATGGCAATGCTGATTTGACTTTTATTGATGGAAAATTATTTCAAAAAATTGGAATTGGTTATTTTGTAATTTCAAAGACAATCAATCTTCAACAATATTCAACAATTCAAATTGGATGGACTCAACAACAAGTTACACAACTTATTGGTGATTCTGGTTCTCTTCTTTCACAATCGGGAACACAAGGTTCACCATATCAAATGACTATGGTTCAATATAAAGGATCACAATCATCGTTTTCATTAGCAATGTTTACTTTTCAAGGAGGAAAACTTTTTAGTAAAGCTCAAAGTGGATTAGATATGACAGTTTATCAAATAACTCAACAACAATACAATCAACTTCAAATTGGATGGACTCGAGATCAAGTGACAAATTTAGTTGGAAGTCAAGGTGATGCGATTTCAGAAGCGGGAATAGGAACTTTAAGTGCGACTATTGTTCAGTACAAAGTGTATGGAACTTTATTTGGAATTGTTAATGTTGGATTCTTTGGAGGAAAACTTAACAGTAAAACTGGTGTTGGATTCAAATAAAAACTTTACTTAACTAATTGACCCTCATTTCATTTAATCTGGAATTTTTTTATATTTTTAATCAAGAAAACATTCATTTTCTTTTCCTCTTTTTGCTCTTTTAATAAAAGTATTCTCTTCTCTTTCATCTTTATATATTCAATAGTTAGTTGTTAACGTACATTCGTAGATGATTTTCATAAGAAATTGTCAAAAAATCACGAATCGACGATGAATCAATAAAATCTAATCTTTGTTCTTTTCTTCTGTTCAATTGAAAGATTGACTTAACCTATAATTTTTCCAGAATTTCCTTTTTAAATTTATATAGATAAATATTACCGATTGAAATTACAATTGTACGAAAGGAAATAATGAAATCATCAAAATCAAGTCTCTTCTCATTCACATCTTTTCGAATTGAAAATGTTCGCACAAACATTGTCATTCTACGCTTTAGCTTTTGTCATTTCGACAACTTTGACTTCCAATTGTGATGATACTGTCATTACTTATCCACTCATTTTTCAACAATTCGAATCGGATCAACTTGTGATCAAATTACACAACTCCTTATGGCAATTCTGCAAAACTTCTCTCAATAATTCTTATCGGAAACAAATATACAACGACAATTCAATACCTAGGATCACCATCATATTTAGCAGCTGTTGTATTTATCTTTCAAAGCTCAAAAATTGATCAGGCACTAAATCAAGTGATAAGTTTAGTTTGAAGTCACAGGAAATGTAACTGAAATTTTACTTGAAGTTGCTGATCTGGTTTGTATTGGATGAAAACTTAATAGTGAAAGTGCTGTTTAACTTGAATAAAAATTTCATTTAATTATTGGCTCGTGTTTCTTTTTTTTCTTTATTTAATCCAGAATTTTTGTCTTTAGTGAAAAATACCTACACAAATATTAGATGTATAAACGTGAATAGACAACGCAGGTCGATACATCGAAATTTGTTCTCCAATGGTGTCGCAAATGAATGATCAACCATTTCATGGTTTCTCTAACGCACATTTGAGAGCACACTCTAATAAACATGTAAATAAGTTTTTGCGTTCTTTTCTTCTAATACAGTCAAACATCGATTTTGTTTTGGTTTTGCTTGTTTTTTTTCATAATTTCCTACCAAAATGGATGATAAACAATCAGCAATAATTGATAAAGATTCGAATGTACAAAAAGCAGCATTATCATCGAGAAGAAGACGTGTAGATGATTATTACCTATTGTGGATGGATACTATGATCGACGAATCAAATAAAGATCATCAATCTGTATTAGAACAACTGCATAGCTTCATCAATGACATTGAAATTTGCACCAATGAACAGAAATGCATGGAATTTATCAATGAAAATGATGACAGGAAAATTTTTCTCATTATTTCTGAATGTTTAGCGCAACATTTATTATCTGAAATTCATGAGAAATCACAGGTTATAGGGATTTATCTTCTTTCACATAATAGATCCAATGATGAAGAATTGATGAAGAAATGGAACAAAATTCAAAGATTATACACATCAACAACATCTATTTGCAAGATGTTACAACCTGTTGTTAAACAATATGATCACAACTCAGTTAATATGAGTTATATTCCCGAAAATGAAAATCTGAACCAATTGGAAGCGAACTTTATGTATACTCAACTTTTCAAGGAAATTTTACTTGAGATCGAATATGATGAACATTCTATCAAGTTTTTAACAACTTATTGGCGAAAATTATTCGCTGACAACAAGGTGAAATTGAAGCTTATCGATGAATTTGATCGCGATTATTGTTCTGAAAAAGCGATTGAATGGTATACGCGGGATTGTTTCATTTATCGAATGCTCAATCAATCGCTTCGTGAATTCGATAGTGAGAATCTGATGAATATGAGTTTCTTTCTTCGTGATATTCATATGCAAATACAAGAATTACATCGAAAGCAAGTTAATGGTTACAATGGAAAACCATTTCTGGTTTATCGTGGACAAAGACTCTCCAAAGTGGATTTTGAAAAACTTTTGAAAACTAAAGGAGGACTCATTTCATTCAATAGTTTCTTGTCAACTAGTCGAGATCCAGAAGTATCAAGTCGTTTTGCCAATGGTGCTATCGTGAATACGGACACTGTTGGTGTTTTATTTCAAATACCTATCGATCCTACGATCGTATCAACTCCATTTGCTTCCATTCGAGAAGTTAGCTTTTTCTTAGAAGAAGAAATTCTTTTCTCTATGCACGCTGTGTTTCGCGTACAAGAAATAAAAGAACCCACGCACGAAAATCCGTGGTATGAAGTCGAACTTAAACTCACAAATGAAGATAACGATAAACAACTTCATACACTTACTCAATATATGCGGAACAGGACACGAGCTCCAACTGGATGGAGAAGATTGGCTACGTTGTTGCTCGAAATAGACCAACTGGAAGCAGCTGAAGCAATATATGGTGTACTACTTAATGGCACATCTAATGATCGTAACATTGCATTTTATTGTATTCAGCTTGGTGCCATTAAAGACAGACAAGGTGATTATGAGGCAGCGCTGTGGTGTTACGAGAAAGCACTTGCAACAACAGAAAAAATTCTTCCTTTAAATTACGAATATTTGGCTGCTTGTTATAACAACATTGGCTCAGTCTATAATAATATGAAAGATTATTCACGAGCACTTTCACTTTACACGAAATCAAATGAGATTCTACAAAGAATTCTTCCGGAAAATCATCCGAATATGTCTGCCTCCTATAACAACATTGCCAATGTTTATCGAATCATGGAAGAATACTCAAAAGCGGGTTTATTCTTTGAAAAAGGTCTTGAAATTTTACGAAAATCTCTTCCGTCCAATCATCCTTTAATAGCTCGATCCCTTTCAAACAACTCGGCTATATACTACATAATGGAAGATTATTCCAAAGCCCTTTCTTATCTCGAACAAGCTCGAGATATTTGCATTCGTTCATTACCTCCCGGTCACGTTGAATTTCAAAATATTGAAGGAGGACTCAAAGCGATAAAACAGAAATTGAACAACAAAATTTGATTGTGATCTGATTTGAAAGATTAAAACTGAGGACAATAACACTTCTGTGACTATTATATAGAAAATACCGAAGAAGATCATGCACATTTGGAACATTAAAACGGATCGATCATCTAATAGTCTTCAATAATATAACTAATTATTTTTTTCGTAATTTACGTAAGATTACTTCATTAACGATTGATCTTGTAGCAAATTAGTTGGGTATTTTCTTCCTTTCTCTATTAAATCTGATGCAAAGTCAATAAAAAAAAGAAAAAGTATACAAATACACTCGTTATGGTACTTGTCGTACCGATACGTTCTTGTTTTGTCTATAAAAAGAAACGTGCATTAATTGATGTTTATTAATCCATTACTTTCGTATTTGAAATGTCAACAGAAAAACAACATGTGATTTTAGTTACAGGTGCCAATAAAGGAATTGGTTTTGAAGTTATGAAAAAACTTCTCAAATCATTTTCAAAAGAGAATAAAGATCTTATTCTTCTTGGTAGTCGAGATTTAAAACGTGGTGAAGATGCGTTTCATTCANACTGGAAGCAGCTGGAAACATGTATACACTACTACTTGCCCTAACATCTAAGGACAGTGAGAAGGCATTTTATTGTAACCAGCTTGGTGCCATTAAAGACAAACACGGTGATTATGAGGCAGCGCTGTGGTGTTACAAAGAAGCACTTACAACAACAGAAAAAATTCTTCCTTTAAATTATGAATATTTGGCTACTTGTTATAACAACATTGGTGCAGTCTATGATAATATGAAAGATTATTCACAAGCACTTTCATTTTACACGAAATCAAATGAGATTCTACAAAGAATTCTTCCGGAAAATCATCGGAATATGGCTACCTCCTATAACAACATTGGCAATACTCATCAACACATGGGAGAGTACTCGAAAGCATGTTTATTCCTTGACAAAGCTCTTGAAATTTTACAAAAATCTCTTCCATCAAATCATCCTTTAATAGCTACAGCTTTTACCAATAGCTCGTACATATACTATGCAATGGAAGATTATTCCAAAGCTCTTTCTTATCTCGAACAAGCTCGAGATATTTGTACTCGTTCATTACCTCCTGGTCACATTCAATTTCGAACTATGGAGCGAAGACTTGAAGCGATAAAACAGAAATTGGAAAACCAAATTTGATTGTGATCTGATTTGAAAGACTAAAACTGAGGACAATAACACTTCAAAATACCGAAGAAGAGCATGCACATTTTGAACATTATAGCGGATCGATCATCTGATAGTCTTCAATAATATAACTATTCATTTTTTTGTGATTTGCGTAAGATTACTTCAGCAAATTAGTTGTGTATTTTCTTCCTTTCTCTATTAAATCTGATGCAAAGTCAATAAAAGGAGAAAAGGTATACGAATACACTCGTCGTGATAATTCTCGTACCGATACGTTCGCACGTTACGTTCTTTTTTTCGTCTATAAAAAGAAACGTGCATTAATGGATGTTTATTAATCCATTACTTTCGTATTTGAAATGTCAACAGAAAAACAACATGTGATTTTAGTTACAGGTGCCAATAAAGGAATTGGTTTTGAAGTTATGAAAAAACTTCTCAAATCATTTTCAAAAGAGAATAAAGATCTTATTCTTCTTGGTAGTCGAGATTTAAAACGTGGTGAAGATGCGTTTCATTCATTAAGTTCTCCATCTAATGTACATGTTTTACAATTGGATACATCATCAAGTGAAAGTATTGATCGAGCAACTCAAAAGATCAAAGAAAACTAACATGATCAGCTCGATGTCATTATTAATAATGTGGGAATTCTTCTTCGAGATCAAACAATTCAACCTGCTCGAGAAACATTTGCTACGAATTATTATGGAGTGTAAATACTTAATGAGCATTTGCTACGGCTCTTACATGAAAATGGTCGAATAATTAATGTGGTCAGTCGAGTAGGTACAGTAGCTGTACCTGATTGTTCGAACAATCTTTAAGAAAAACATTCATCACCAATATTAACTATCGAACAATTCATTTCTGCTGTTGATCCCGATACTCTAATGACAATTGGATATACGAGTAGGATATCCTTGATGCCTTATAGTATTTCTAAAGCAGCGACAATGGTCGAATGAAAAGAAAATATTTGTGTATTCTGTATGTCGAGGTTTTTCGCAATACTGATCTAAGTGCACATGCTGCAGATAGTCAACGAGCAGAAAATGGACGATTCTATCTTGATTGTGTTCAATTTCCACAAATTAATCAAGATGTAGATGCAATTCGCCGAGCATATGAACGAATTTTCAAAAGTTAATCCAGCGAAATAATTTGCTTTTCTTCTGAAAAAGAATAACAAATGCGATCGAATTTACAAATCTTTATTAAATTAAACAAAGTTTGTTCGGTTTTAAAGAACATGATGAAATGAGACGGACTTAAACTAACGAGGAGACATGTTTAGGTGATAGATAGACCTCACTGAGGTATGAAAAACCTCAAGAGGAGTCGTGCCCTTGCGCCTTTGTATACGTAAGAAATCTTCGGGCAGGATTCGACATTTTCTTGAGTCGATTCGTTTCAGTGTAGGTTCCAATCAAACCAACACTGGTTCCAAGTATAACTTCATGAGCTCTATCGGTTCCAATCATAAAAAAATTTCACCCCACCCACACCCTACCCTCAGCTTTTTTGAAAATTTTATTTTTGGAATCGATAGAGCTCATCAAGTTGTAGTTGGAACCAGTGTTGGTTCGATTGGAACCTATGCTGAAACGAATCGACTCAAGAAAACGTCGAATTCTGCCCGAAGGTATCCTACATATTGACGATGCTTTTTTTCTTGCATTGGTTTTATTTCATTCTGTCATCGACAAAAGTAACCAGAAATAACAAATACAATTTTTTTCATCGACGCATTGCACAATCTAAAACAAACAACGAAATTCTATACGTAGTTAATAGAAACATTTACGTGTATCATCGGTTCTTTCTTATTTCGCAGTCTGTAACAAAGAGAGCGAATATATAGAATTATTCAAATCAATCTCGTAATTAATGAATTTTTTCGATTAAGTGTAAAATGGGCAAACAAAGTTCCAAATTAGTCAAACAATCATCATCGGCACCAGTGGAGAACATAAATAAAGTCTCCAATCCGTTGAAGAACATAGTTGAAGCTTCCAATCAAATCATATCGAAGGCAAATTTACAAACTTGTATAATTGGAAATGTTGTGATCGTTTGGTTAGATCAAAATATCAATGAATCTTCAGATAATTATCGAAACTCAATCCATAAACTTCGAAAAATTGTTAATTCGATTGAAATTTTCCAAGATAAAGATAAATGTATCAAATTTATCCGCGAAATACGCGATGAAAAAATCTTTCTAATTGTATCAGGATCTCTTGGTCAACAGATTACTTCTACAATTCATGAACTTCCTCAACTTCATTCGATCTATATTTTTTGTTATCAGAAATCTTTACATGAACAATGGGCAAAAAAATTTCACAAAATTGCAGGAGTATTCACGGAAATGAATTATATTTGTCTGATAATGACGGAGAACGTTCGATTAACAAATAACGACCTAATACCAATAAGTGCCATACCAAAATCATCAACAGCAGATTTAAATACGCTCGATCCAATGTTTATGTATTCCAAATTAATCAAAGAAATTATTTTGGAAATGAAATATGAGAAAAAGGTACCCGAGGAATTCATTGAGTTTTGTAGCTCAAAATATTCGACGGATAAATCTGTGTTGAAAACGATCGAAGAATTTCAAAACGATTATTGTGTTGAAAAATCCATTCAGTGGTACACCAAAGAATGTTTCATATATCCAATGCTCAATAAAGCACTGAGAACATTGGATAATGAAACTATTTATCAAATGGGCTTCTTTATTCAAAATCTTCTTCGACAAATAAAACAAATGCATTCGAAAGCAAAATATCAATCTTCATTTATTGTTTGGCGTGGACAGGGCATATCATCTCTACATTTCGAAAAATTGAAAAACTGTACTGGTGGCCTGCTCTCATTTAATACTTTTCTATCAACAAGTCGAAGTAGAAGTGTTGCTTGGGACTTTGTTAGCTATGCCCAAAAGAAAAAAGAAGACAGGGAAGACAAAGCACTTCTATTTCAAATTAAAGTGGATCCATCAATCTCGCAAACACCTTTCGCTGACATAGGCGATATTAGTCATCACTGTGGAGAGAAAGAAATTCTTTTCTCGATGCATACTGTATTTCAAATCGATGGAATGAACGAAATTGAAAGTTCCACATGGGAGATCAATTTAACATTAACAACAGATAATGATCCACAACTTAAACGTTTGACCGATTGTGTACGAAAAGAAATCGGAGGTGAAACAAGTCTACATCGACTTGGTAATTTAATGTACAAGATGGGAAAATTCGATAAGGCTAGCGAGATCTATGAAAAACTAGTAGATATGACAGATAAAAATGATCATGAAAAACTGGCTTATCTTCATCATCAACTCGGTTCGATCAATTCTGAAAATCATGATTTGAAAAGTGCTCTCTTTCACTATAAAGAATCTCTTCGTTTATATTTATCATGTTTATCGGCAGATGATTCTCAACTTTCTGCAACTTATTCTAATGTAGGACTGGTTCTTCAGAAACAGGGTCAACTCGATGTAGCACTCGAACATTTTCAACGTGCACTTACTATTGATCTTAAAGCGTCACATCCTGACCAGTGTAAAATAGCTACTCATTATAATAACATTGCTGGAGTACTCAAAGCTCAAGGCAAATATGATGAAGCTCTCAAAAAGTATGAAGATTCATTGAATATTCGTCTTCAACAATATCCACCTGGACATCCATCCCTCGCTATTGCATATAATAATCTCGGTGGAATTCATTGTTCACTGAGAAATTATTCTGATGCTCTTACTTATTACCAAAAAACACTAGAAATTCGACAAAAATCTCTACCATTCAATCATCCATCATTAGCCATTACTCATAGTAATATAGCTATGACTTTGGAAGATCTCAGACGTTTTAAAGAAGCTATTCAACACGCAGAAAAAGCTGTTGCTATTGCAAAACTTACGTACGCTACTGATCATTCTGTAGTGCAAGGATATCGGCGACAACTAGAGAAACTTCGACAAAAAGCAACTTAGAGGGTGAAAGTGTGACTTTGTAATTAACACAAATACAAAGTATTTTCACTTTTTTCAATAAAAGATTATCATATGCTATGATATTTGTATAGAATGATTGATAAAAAAATCGGGTACATATAGACTAGGAATTCAATAGTATGTAATATGAAAATAAAAGAAGTATGAGACGATTTGAAGAGGACAAAATGATAGAGAAAAGATCTTTCATCCATGACTTGACGCTCAAATATGACATCAAATCATGGAATACAAGATAAACCGATCAAAAGTTGATGTACCTTTGACGACGTTGGATCTATAAGTAAGAAGCGGTGTCGCATCTAATGAGACTGCTTTAATAAGAATATAATTTCAAAAAAGATTTATTTCTTATAAAAATCATTTTCTACCTCTATTTATACGATAAAATGTTCTTCCAGATCTATTAGCATTAAACAGAGAGTATTATTAACATGAAATAGATACTCTTCGCTACATGTGAAGCATTTTATTAAGAGACGAAAAGCAAATGAGTTGGATAGGAAATTTGAATGATAATTGATTTTTAATTTGACGGTTTATTTCTTTAATATAAACAGCGATGAAATCATTGTTGTTTCCGAACAAACATCAATATTCCATGATTCGATCACATTTCTTGTCTATGGGTCAGTATAAACATCGACTATAGGCTCAGATCACATCTATCATTTCCCTAGATTGTCAACTCAAATTTCAAAATCTCCATAGAACTACAATTATCTCGATTAGAAATGATTGTTAATTCTCACTGAATTTTCATTTGGGTTGACGGAGTTTCTATAAGAAGAGGTTTCCGAGATCTATTGACGTAGATATGAATAACCATCGCTAAGTTCTCTTAGCATTTTTGTTTGAAAATAACTCCATTCTGGATACATAAAATAAATTCTTTCTGTTCACCAACGTTACCTCGTCTATCTTATTATCTACAACGATGATAAACAGCCAAACTAACAGACAAATTCTTTACTTTCGAAAGCATCCAAATACGTGGCCAGTCTATTTTAATTTAACCACTGCATGACCTGATCGATTTCCCAACTTCGACCATACTGGAAAAAAAACTTGTAAGTATGTTCTCGGTACGTTTATTTATTCAAGTACACAAACAACAATAACAACATGTCTAAAACGCTTTGAAAAGTTTAATTTTCATAAGAAGATGAGATATGATTTGAAAATAATCTCCGACAACACAACCATGATAACGACGAGTCATCGGTTTCAGCTATGGTATAGACTAATTTTTCTGCTGCAATTTGATTATCAATCATCTTTTTAAATCCATCTTTAATGCCATTCAATCCACCAGGTATTTTGGTAACTCGATTAGGTTTTAATAGACCTTTAGGCAAAAAATAAGTTGATAATAATTTATAGAATTTCTCTGCAAATTCTTTATCTTGTTGTCGTTGAGCATAGAATTGTCCGAAGAGATTTCTCTCGATACCGAATATCGTGTACATTAACACTCGATGTTCTCTTATATGTGGCGGTAATTCCGTTCGGATAAAAGGCAGAACTGTTACTAATTGCGAATCTTTCGCAGTTAATGCTGCACAAACTTGTTTAGTAGATTCTAGTTCGGAGAAACAATCGAATGCATAAGCTAAATCTCCATGTGCTGCTTGTTTAATTAACGAAACGACATTAGGATCTCTGTAATCGAAACACACATCAGCACCAAGTCCCTTCAAATATTCATGACGTTGTGGCGATGCTGTTGTAATCACATAGCAACCGATTGATTTGACTAATTGAATGACACACTGTCCAACACTTGTACTTCCTGCCCAAACGAGAAAATCCGCTTGAACTATTTCAGGTGGGAATGGTAATTTCATTTCGTGGAAAACTCCAAGCTCTGCTGTGATCGATACAAGTGGCAGTGTGACAATTTGTTCAGGTAAAATTGTTGATGGATAACGAAAAACCAGCGATGCTTCTTGAACAACATATTCAGANTAAATACGCTCGATCCAATGTTTATGTATTCCAAATTAATCAAAGAAATTATTTTGGAAATGAAATATGAGAAAAAGGTACCCGAGGAATTCATTGAGTTTTGTAGCTCAAAATATTCGACAGATAAATCTGTGTTAAAATCGATCGAAGAATTTAAATCCGATTATTGTGTTGAGAAATCCGTTCAATGGTACACCAAAGAATGTTTCATTTATCCAATGCTGAATAAAGCACTGAGAACATTGGATAATGAAACTATTTATCAAATGGGCTTCTTTATTCAAGGTCTTCTTCAACAAATAAAACAAATTCATTCGAAAGAAAAATATCAATCTTCGTTTATTGTTTGGCGTGGACAGGGTATATCGTCTCTACATTTCGAAAAATTGAAAAGCTGTACTGGTGGTCTGCTCTCATTCAATAGTTTTCTCTCAACAAGTCGAAGTAGACGTATTGCTTGGAAATTTGTTAGCAATGTCCAAAAGAAAAAAGAAGAAAGGGAAGACAAAGCACTTCTATTTCAAATTAAAGTGGATCCATCAATCTCGCAGACACCTTTCGCTGACATAGACGATATTAGCCATCACTATGATGAGAAAGAAATTCTTTTCTCGATGCACACTGTATTTCAAATCGATGGAATGAACGAAATTGAAAGTTCCACATGGGAAATCAATTTAACATTAACAACAGATAATGATCCACAGCTTAAACGTTTGACTGATTGTGTGCGAAAAGAAATCGAAGGTGAAACGAGTCTACATCGACTTGGTAATTTAATGTACAAGATGGGAAAATTCGATAAGGCTAGCGAGATATACGAGAAACTGGTAGATATGACAGCTAATAGTGATCATAAAAAACTGGCTTATCTTCATCATCAACTCGGTTCGATCAATTCTGAAAATCATGATTTGAAAAGTGCTCTCTTTCACTATAAAGAATCTCTTCGTTTATATTTATCATGTTTATCGGCAGACGATTCTCAACTTTCTGCAACTTATTCTAATATAGGACTGGTTCTCCAGAAACAAGGTGAACTCAATGTAGCACTTGAACATTTTAAACGCGCGCTTACTATCGATCTTAAAGCGTCACATCCTGATCAGTGTAAGATAGCTACTCATTACAACAATATTGCTGGAATACTGAAAGCTCAAGGCAAATATGATGAAGCCCTAAAAAAGTATGAAGAATCATTGAATATTCGTCTTCAACAATATCCACCTGGACATCCATCCCTCGCTATTGCGTATAATAATCTCGGTGGAATTCATTGCTCGCTGAGAAATTATTCTGATGCTCTTGCCTACTACCGAAAAACACTAGAAATTCGACAAAAATCTCTACCATTCAATCATCCATCATTAGCCATTACTCATAGTAATATAGCTATGACTTTGGAAGATCTCAGTCGTTTTAAAGAAGCTATTGAACACGCAGAAAAAGCTGTTGATATTGCAAAGCTTACGTACGCTACTGACCATTCTGTAGTGCAAGGATATCGACAACAACTAGAGAAACTTCGACAAAAAGTAACTTAGAGGGTGAAGGTGTGAGTGTGCAATTCACAGAAATACAAAGTATTTTCACTCTTTTCAATAAAAGATTATCATATGTTATGATACTTGGATAGAATGACTGATAAGAAATTGGGTACGAGATAAGAAGTTAGTAACTGGAGAACGCAGAACATAGACTAGAAATTCAATAGTATGTAATATGAAGATAAAAGAAGCGATGATTTGAAAAGATTAACGAATTAGAACAAGTATAGGATGTGAGTAAGGTGGAGGATTCTTAAAAGTGAGAGCGTAGCTTAAGGTACGAGACGATTTGAAGAGGACAAAATGATAGACAAAAGAACTTTCATCCATCACTTGACGCTCAAAATGACATCAAATTATGGGATACATTAAGATAAACCGATCAAAATTTGATGTACCTTTGACGACGTTGGGTCTATAAGTAAGAAGCGGTGTCGTATCTAATGAGACCACTTTAATAAGAGCATAATTTCCAAAAAGATTTATTTCTTATAAAACTCATTTTTTACTTCTATTTATGCGATAAAATGTTTTTCAAGATATGTTAGCATTAAGCAGATAGTATTATTAACATGAAATAGATACTTTTCGCTACATGTCAGACATGTTATTAAGAGACAAAAAGCAAGCGAGTTGGATAGTAAATTTGAATGATAATTGATTTATAATTTGACGGTTTGTTTCTTTAATATAAACGGCGGTGAAATTGTTGTTGTTTCCGAACAAACATCGACTAGGCGCAGAAGCTTCATTTGAGTTGACGGAGTTTCTACAAGAGAAGGTTTCCGAGATCTATTGATGTAGATATGAGTAACCATAGCTAAGTTCTCTTAGCATTGTTTTGAAAAGAACTCCACCTGGATACATGAAATTAATTCTTTCTGTTCAACAACATTACTCCGTCTATTTGATTATCTGCAACGACAATAAACAGTCAAACTAAAAGACAAATACGTAGCCAGTCTATTTTGATTTAACCATTGCACGACCTGATCGATTTTCCAACTTCAACCACCGAAAAATAACTCGTAAGGGTGTTCTTGGTACGTTTATTTATTCAATTACACAAACAACAATAACGACATGTGTAAAACGCTTATAAAAGTTTAATTTTCATGAGAGGATGAGATATGATTTGAAAATAATCTCCGACAGCACAACCATGATAACGATGAGTCATCCGTTTCAGCTATGGTATAGACTAATTTTTCTGCTGCGATTTGATTATCAATCATCTTTTTAAATCCGTCTTTAATGCCATTCAATCCACCAGGTATTTTTGTAACTCGATTAGGTTTTAATAGACCTTTAGGCAAGAAATAAGTTGATACTAATTTATAGAATTTCTCTGCAAATTCTTTATCTTGTTGTCGTTGAGCATAGAATTGTCCGAAGAGATTTCTCTCGATACCGAATATCGTGTACATTAATACTCGATGTTCTCTTATATGTGACGGTAATTCCGTTCGGATAAAAGGCAAAACTGTCACTAATTGCGAATCTTTTGCAGTTAATGCTGCACAAACTTGTTTAGTTGATTCCAGTTCGGAGAAACAATCGAATGCATAAGCTAAATCGCCATGTGCTGCTTGTTTAATTAACGAAACCACATTTGGATCTCTGTAATCGAAACACACATCAGCACCGAGTCCCTTCAAATATTCATGACGTTGCGGCGATGCTGTTGTGATTACATAACAACCGATTGATTTGGCTAATTGGATGACACACTGTCCAACACTCGTACTTCCTGCCCAGACGAGAAAATCCACTTGAACTGTTTCAGGTGGAAATGGTAATTTCATTTCGTGGAAAACTCCAAGTGCTGCTGTGATCGATACGAGTGGCAGTGTGACAACTTGTTCAGGTAAAATTGTCGATGGAAAACGGAAAACCAGCGATGCTTCTTGAACAACATATTCAGAAAATGCTCCACGAATGTTCATTTCTGGATCGAGACCGCCATGAACACAACCGGCAACACGTTCACCTTTTTTGTAATCACCTATTAAATAGAATCAAACTCTCGGTCATATTTTACGTAAAAGAAGTCGCTTTTCACTCAGCGCAGATGCAGGAAGGAATAGATTGTCATTACGATTAATTATTCAAAGAATTTGTCAGAAATAATTACGAAAAGAATTGTTCAGACTGATACTAAACATGTTGATTAGTTATTCGACTGGCTCAAGAAAAAAAATGAAAGAAAGTCATTTGCATATTTGATGATACTATGAATAATCAGCAATTCCCTGATGAATATCATCTATTGAATCGAACAACATAACTTACCCACAGCCTCTTTACCAATTTTCACAACTTTTCCTACAAAATCACATCCAACGATGGAACCGGGTTTAGCCAAACCAAATTGAACATGTTTCCAATCAGTTGGATTTTGTGCTGCATGAATTACTTTGATTAGAAGATCTTTCGGACCATACGGGGGCAACTGAACATATTCGATACAATCTCGCAAAAAAAACAAGTTTTTTCGACTTACAGGGAGCGTCTCGAGTACAAGCTTTTTATTTTCACGTACAACTAATCCGATCGGCATGATTCTCGTTAACAAGAAAATGAGAAAGAGGAGCATCTCTCGTGGATTTGTTTTATAAGCCTTATTTCCTCTTCTTCTTCGCACATTATTTTTCTCTTTTACGACACTTTCCATACACAGGAACAACGGTAGAGAAAAGACTCTGGAATAGAACAAAGTGACGTTTCTTTACAAGATGATTCGTCATAAATATCGGATAATAATCATCTGAAGTAAATAACGTCTTTCTGAAAGTTTCTCTCGTCACACAAACTCGTCACGATGAATATGTCAAATTTGTTTCAAAAAGAGATTTAAATAAACATATTGTAACAAAGCTGGTGGACTCAAGTAGACATCTTCTTCTTAATAATTAATTTCTTCACCTTGATTTTCAAATCTTTTCAATAAAGAATAAGAACAATGAAAATTTCCTTTTTTTCTTTCAAGTGTTTAAAGATTAAAGTAGAGAGAGTTTTTCTGATACTTGTCCTAATGGATTTTCTTTCATATCCAGAATAGAATTACGTCAAGAGATAATATTCTACAGAAAGTCTTGTTCCATATAAAAGAAGTCATTGACATATTTCTGTATCAAACTGAAAAAAATGAATCCGAACGCATCTACAACAACAATTAATCCATCTGTCAGTCGCTTAGTCTTCGCTCGTATTGGATTTCAACAAGTCGGTCAACCGATCTTGTTCACGCTTGGAACGATCGGTTGTTTATTAAACATTTGCATCTTTCTTCGTCAATCCATGCGAAGCAATTCTTGTGCAATGTATTTTCATACAAGTTCATGGGCAAATCTATTTTGCTTAACATGGGGCTTATTTATCGGAATGTTGGGATTTTTTACAAATTATTATCCAATAGGTTACAATTCGATTCTTTGTAAAACCCGATATTACCTTTTAACAGCGTGTCAATTGATTAGTCGAGGTTGTGTTGTCATGGCATGTCTCGATCGATTTCTTTTATGTTC
>CAJNOJ010000425.1:32562-74411 GCA_905250025.1 Adineta ricciae
AAAACCAGCGATGCTTCTTGAACAACATATTCAGAAAATGCTCCACGAATGTTCATTTCTGGATCGAGACCGCCATGAACACAACCGGCAACACGTTCACCTTTTTTGTAATCACCTATTAAATACAATCAAACTCTCGGTCATATTTTACGTAAAAGAAGTCGCTTTTCACTCAGCGCAGATGCAGGAAGGAATAGATTGTCATTACGATGAATTATTCAAAGGATCTGTCAGAAATAATTATGAAAAGAATTGTTCAGACTGATACTAAACATGTTGATTAGTTATTCGATTGGTTCAAGAAAAAAATGAAAGAAAATCATTTACATATTTGATGATTCCATGAATAATCAGCAAGTCCCTGATGAATATCATTTATTGAATCGAACAAAAGAACTTACCCACGGCTTCTTTACCAATTTTCACAACTTTTCCTACAAAATCACATCCAACAATGGAACCGGGTTTAGCCAAACCAAATTGAACATGTTTCCAATCAGTTGGATTTTGTGCTGCATGTATTACTTTGATTAGAAGATCTTTCGGTCCATACGGAGGCAACTGAACATATTCGATACAATTTCACAAAAACAAAACAATTTTTTTCTTCGACTTACAGGAAGCTTCTCCAGTACAAGCTTTTTATTTTCACGTACAACTAATCCGATCGGCATGATCCTCGTTAACAAGAAAAATGAGAAAGAGCAGTGTCTCGTGGATTTGTTATATAAGCCTTGTTTCCTCTTCTTCTTCACATATTATTTTTCTCTCTTATGACACTTTCTATAAACAGAAAAGAACAACGATAGAGAAAAGACTCTCGAAGAGAACAAAGTAACGTTTCTTTGCAAGATGACTCGTCATAAATATCGAATAACAATCGTCACGACGAATATGTCAAATTTGTCTCAGAAAAAGATTTAAATAAACATATTGTAACAAAGCTAGTGCATTCGAGTAGACATTTTTCTTCTTAATAATTAATTTTTTTTGCCTTGATTTTCAAATGTTTTCAATATAGAATAAGAACAATGAAAATTTCCTTTTTCTCGTTCAAGTATTCAAAGATTAAAGTTGAGAGAATCTTTCTAATACTTGACCTAATGGATTTTCTTTCATATCCAGAATAGAATTACGTCGATAGATAATATTCTATAGAAAGTCTTGTTCCTTATAAAAGAATTCATTGAAACATTTCTGTATCAAACTGAAAAAAGAATGAATCCGAACGCATCTACAACAATAATTGATTCATCTGTCAGTCGCTTAGTCTTCGCTCGTATTGGATTTCAACAAGTCGGTCAACCGATCTTGTTCACTCTTGGAACGATCGGTTGTTTATTAAACATTTGCATCTTTCTTCGTCAATCCATGCGAAGCAATTCTTGTGCAATGTATTTTCATACGAGTTCATGGGCAAATCTATTTTGCTTAACATGGGGATTATTTATCGGAATGTTGGGATTTTTTACAAATTATTATCCAATAGGTTACAATTCGATTCTTTGTAAAACCCGATATTACCTTTTAACAGCGTGTCAATTGATTAGTCGAGGTTGTGTTGTCATGGCATGTCTCGATCGATTTCTTTTATGTTCACCGAATGTTCGATATCGATCGTTTTGTCAAAGGAAAACAGCATTGAAAGTGATTTTTCTTATTATATTGATATGTCTTTCTTTGTCAATCTATGTTCTCATTGTTTATGAGCCTAATTCAGCATTTAATTGTACGCTGAACTCTGCGACTGGAAGAATTATCGATACAACGGTTTTGTTTGCGTTTAATTTTGGAATTCCAGCGTTATCGATGAGTTCGCTTTGCGGCTTGATTATATGGAGATTAAAACAAAATTCACAACGGTTCGCTCAACAAAGAGTGAGTCTTGTCGAATCGATTGGATTGTCTGACGACGATGTTTTAGGTTCATGTGCGCAAACGAGATGTCCAGCTCTCTGCGATGCTGATTGGACAAGTGGTTTTGTACATTGTCACCGCACTGCCGTTTGTATGTAATTTTGTTTATTTATCAATAACACAGTATGATCCGCCATCGATGAGAACACCTTATCGAAATGCTGCGGAAAGTTTAGCAATAGTGGCAACCGGTGCGTTTGGAACTTATGTCTTCAATGCTGTAAGAACTCTTTTTGTTTATTAACTGATTTTGATTTGATCGTTGATGAGAATTTTAGATGAATTTTTATGTTTATACGTTAACAGCACCGAGTTTCCGACGTGAATTGTTTGCATTAATTACTCAGAGACAGCGGATGAATCAAGTTCCACGAATCAATCCACAATATCTTTCTCGAACAAATCGAATCAATCCTTCACACCATCAAACGTGAATTGTGAAGGATTCGTACAGAGTGAAAGTTATCAAAATCCATGTAAAACAAAACGTGTTTGTCTCAATAAAAAACGTTCGCTTACGACGCAATTTTGTTCTATGAAAAGAAAACAAAAAAGTCACTTTTAAGTCTTCGTTTTGCATTTTTTATTAGATGAAAGAACCGATGCATATAAATATTACACAAATGAGGGGTGCGCTAATAAGACATTGGTAGTTTTTGGTCTTAATTTTCAAATAAATCGATGCCGACATTGATCCAAGTATAAATAAAAGTACCGTGAAAAATTCATTGAAAGAAAAGAAGATAAGACGACGATCATAACATCATTCGGGAAAAGATATTGAACGACAGGATCGTTCATCTTAGATACATGAATCATTAAGAGAATGCATCGGATTTCACAATAGTAATTACTTTCTGTAATTTGAGCCTATTTTACGCAATTAGGCATCTTCAAAAGTTTTTTAGTTGAAGAAAGTAATATCGTTTCTCGCAGGAGAAAACAAAACCTCGAAAGTGAGTCCTTTCGAACAAAAATCTACTAAATTTAAACTTTCCCATAGATTTTGTATATATTCTTCACGCTGTTTGGCTAGAGCATATTTTGGTACAGCAGTTGCTTAAAGTTTCATTGCTTCAGGGCGTAACAAATAACCTAAGTAAAAGCTTATTTCAAAAAATTCTTTCCATTATTTTTCTTTTAAACAATATCATAGTGTCAAAAAGTACTTTAACAACGACAAGCACAACTAAATCTGGTTTCCATCTATATGGAAACTTATTTGTACATTATTCAGCAACTTACATAGACAAGAACCACAAAAATCACGAATACAAGTTCGATAGGATATTAATTATGTAGTTCACATTCTTTGTATTATTTATATTTGATAGTTGCAACAACAACGAATAACTCGACTCAATTATCTATTTGATTTGATTGTGCTTGATATTCTTTTTGTTCAAATTTTTTATTTCAGCGTTCAATTCAAGTAGCACAAGCTCTATCAGGTCGACAACATCAACTACTACAACTGTCATAAGTAAACAGAGTCTTTCTTTGAAGAACTATGCCAATAAAAAAGCTTCTCATGTTGCAATTGGATCTCTTACAGGTCTAGTTATGTTAAAGACATTCTCAAATGGAGTTTCCTGTTATTCATGTTGTAGTTTTAATTGGATGGCTACATCACTGATAATTGGTACATCGATGATGTTTCGATTTTTTGATAGTTCAGCCAATCAGTTAATTACAGAAGGAGGAATTATCGATACCGTAAACAACCATCCGATGTCGAACTCGTGGTCTTAATCTGAATCAGATCCGAAAATCGGCTCAAAGTCATGATCCAATGGTCGTAATGAAGTAACGGATACTCTTCCATAATCATTTTCCACAACAATCGGATATACTTATTTTGTTAGTTGGCGGTTGGATGCTAGTCGAACGGCCTTTGCGAAATTTAATGTTTCTACAGCTTGATCCTCATGATCAAATAGTCAAGTACACTCGAACTCATTAATTGATTGACTGAATAAACTTTTGGAATGATTTTTTTTTCATAACAGATTCTTTTATATTTTCAGAAGAAATTTTAATAAATAACAAACATGTCTAATCAATCGTATTCAAAATGGTTCGTCACTTCATTCTCCTTGCTGTGATCATCGTTATTTTGATCGCCTGCTTCGGTCCAAATCTTATTTCAAGTGTCAATCCAAAAGATTGCTATATGTGGGATCAATGCCGTCGTCACTATGAAAAGGAAGGTACACAAGTTATTCTTTGGCAATGTGGAACTGTTCCTCCCAGTTGTTTCTTTCGAGAATAAAAATTCTTTTTTTTCCCTCGAATTTATCAAGTTTATAAGGGTTCAATATGTCCTCTAAGACAAATTGTCCGTTTAATAAATAGAATCCATTCTCGGAATTGTTTGTGAATATTTGGTAATGAACCAACGATGATAAAAGGCAAAAATTGATTGACAAAATAAGCCATATAGTAAAAATAATAATACTGAATATCACTGAGAAATGTCGGATCCCATAGAGCTTCGATGACGCCAACGATGATCTCTGGTAACATAAATGTAAAATAAAGAATTGAAATAAACGCCAATTGAACAATCATGCGTTTCTGTCGACGCCAATCGATGATTCGTCTTCGTTGAAGCTTTTGTTCGATAACACGAAAGAAGAGACAAAGATTGACAATGAGAATTACAAACATAGGTGAACCATAATGAAATAACCAATCAAAAGTGCCTAAAAATGGAACGTAAGAGTAACATGCACCTGAACAGAAGATCAACGTATAATCCCAAACATTCTCACATTGACTTGGAAAGAAAATTACAATGAAATAAAAGATTGGACCATAGATTAAACAAACAATCAGTGGAATGTAATGAAATATGATCAAAAAACCTTGTTTTTTCATGATTTGTTGATGAAATATGAATAAGTGTCGTTGCAAAGAACATAATGTGATTAAGAATGCACTAATACAACAGAATGAATAATCCAGCCAATTCCAAAATTGGCAAAAGACATACGATTCTTTTAAAACATATCCCCAGCGAAGATAATACAGTAATAAAGGAACATCGGTAATTTTTTGGATAAAACTTATTAATAATAAACATAAAATCGTGTGATTTTGAGGAGAATTGACAACTTCCTTCCGAAAATTTCGGAGAAAATAAATGAAAACAAACAAATCGCACAATAATGATGGACCTGTTGTCATCTGTAATATTGAATATTTAACTAAACGAACGTATTCATATGCATCAACCATCTTTTTGTTTTTATAAAAAGGCAAATGAATTTTCTTTTAGAGCGTTTAATCTTATAGAAAGACATTTCCTTAATGACAAAATCGGGTAATTACTGTCTTGACGTCAAAGATCTTCTCTATATTTAGAAGATTTTCTTTGTCAACTATATGACTTTGAAAGAAAACATGATCGAAAAAGGTGTATTTTTCACTCCACGTGGTCGCTAAAGGTGCATCGCTTCTTACTCGTGATATTGCCAAAGTGAATCACAAATATTTTTTTTGTATTGATCATTCGAGCGAAACATTTGATTTGATACGGCAAAACACAAATGCGAATTCTTCTTCTTGTATCCTTGATTATTTTGATTCTTATGAGCATCGTTAATGCTCAAAGTGTGTCTGGTTATGGAAGTAAAACAAGAACAGGACGAAGTAAAACGATTTGATTTCTTGAATGTTTATCTCAAAGTCGATTTTAGATCATTTTTATCGTGGAAGAAGTACAAATTTCATGAGAAATGTTTATCAAGGTCCAACTACACCTCTTGGATATGTGACAACAGCTGCGATACTTGTTTTGTTCTTAATGGCACTTCATCATCTTTGGTCGAATCGTCTTCCCATACCATCGAATGAAGATTATGTTAAGAATTCATTGGTCGTAGTAGAAGGTCAGAATGATTGTAATCCGTTTTTATCTGGCCTATGGTCAAGTCGATATTATCAATATGATCGATTTCATGGACCTTTTCAACTATCACTTTTATTCGATTCAGAAAAATCGAAAGTCACGGGAAATGGAATTGATGATATTGGACAATTTGTTGTCAAAGGTTCCTATGCGATAAATACGAATCGTTTAGCTTTGGTAAAGACTTATCCTAGACAAAATCACGGACATGATGTGACGATTCAAGTCTCGTGGAATTCTACTCAAACACAATTCGAAGGAAAATGGTTTATAAAAACGAAATATTCAAGTGACGAGGGAAGATTTGAACTTCAACATGAAAAACATTAAGATATGGATGAAGATGTGAATGCCATCATTTTCTTTTGTTCATATTCACACCGCAACTCAACATGCATCCTAGTTAGCGTTGCTTAGCTTTCATCTATCGCTAATCTCACTTTCATTCTTGATGATGGATCTATTCTCTGTGTATTTACCTTTGAAAATTGAAAAAATAGAAATAAAAATAAAACACGCGTTCTACAGGTAACTGTAAATATTTGTTTTCTTATATTTACCTATCTGTTGTGCCATATCTTTCTATATAAAACTTAACTGACTACGCAAGATGTTTTATGATTAAACTATTACAGTCTGCATCGATTCTTACAATTTTGACATAATCGTTACATTATC
Organism: Adineta ricciae; assembly: GCA_905250025.1. Classification (NCBI taxonomy): domain Eukaryota; kingdom Metazoa; phylum Rotifera; class Eurotatoria; order Adinetida; family Adinetidae; genus Adineta; species Adineta ricciae. The sequence goes on from CAJNOJ010000425.1 coordinate 39,071, forward strand.
CAAACATGTCGGAGCCCTACTACACTTTGAAAAATGAAGTTTTCGCAAATTTTGCTTATTATGCAGCAATATCAACGCTTAAAATGATGGCTATGTCACTACTCACTAGTCGCGAGCGATTTGTTAAGAATGTGCGTTTCATTACGTCCGTTCGATTTTCTTAGTTATTTCTACGTTGTTTTTTTCCAGGCCTTTGCTAATCCTGAAGATATTCAGCTAGGTCGAGATAAACAGGCGAAAGTGACATTGACTGATCCAGATGTTGAACGTGTTCGTCGAAATCATTTAAATGATATTGAAAATATCGTTCCATTTGTTATTATTGGTATTTTGTACGTTAGTATTAATCCATCTTCAACAACAGCTCTATGGCATTTTCGTACATTTTTCTTTTCTCGCATATTTCACACAATTGCGTATCAGGTAAGAAAATATTTGTTCTGAGACATATATTTTATCGTGGAGTTTAAGCTTCCATTACCTCAACCATCACGAGCTGTTGGCTTTGCAATCGGTTATGCAACAACTATGTCAATGGCTATTCAATTCTTACGCGCTCTTTTCAAATAAGTTGTCAATTACAAGATAAAACTCATTTTTATTGCATAGATTTCCATGCAAACAGACATTTACTCTAATACGATGTATTAGTTGTCAGTGCGTATGCTTAAATAATACTACAAAGATTCACTGGATCACGAATAAAGCTCTTTATCATTATTATAGAGAGATAAAACATTTTTCTTGAATGTGTTGTTTTACTAACCAAGTTCTATTCACATTGTTCAACAGTAGAAATAAGAAAACGCTTAGAAGTCTCGAATTTTCCCACCATTGTCAATGAAAATATAATTGATTCTATTCGCTCATCTCTCACACATGTCGTACGACGTCTTATTTCGCGAACAAGTCGCAGATGTTGATTTCAAGACAACAACGCACAACTGACAGTTAAATAATAATCTTTCTTATAATATTTACTGCAAAACAAATACTAGATGAAACAATCGTGAAAGAAATCTTCGCTAAAAGTGGCCAATCAAAAAGAGCGTTGATTTCTGAATGTGAATAGAATATCTTTTTGAATCGGAGAGCAGATGATTTAAGTTATTTACTTGAACAGTGTAAAGAACATGAGTTGATATCAATCGAGACGATGAGAGTTAACTGAGCTCCTACTAGCTGATAACTATATTACCTATTTGTTATCAATTTATACGTATGTCATTTCTGTTGACCAACGAAAGTGAAACAAAACCATGTAAAATAAATACAAGATAGTAAATCTTTATAAGTTCGCTTATATCTAAAGTTTATATTGTATTTCTCTGATATATCTATTCTCTTTTTTTATTCCGACGATTTTATCGTTATTTGACGATGTGTGTGCTCATCGTTGACAGTTTACATTTGAAATATGTGAATATCCATATATGAACTACTGTTTAATTGACTCTTTCCTTGCAATAAAATATTTCCCGTGTTAAGTATGTAGATTTTGAAATTTTTTTAAACTACATATGATATGAAATCCTCTATGCCTGGCGCAGTCTGACACTAAAGGTTTTGATTTTTTGCTCTTCCTTTTCTCTAAAGAGCGCTTTCATCTATAAAATTCTCAAAAGTAGATGAGAGTGAGGGTGTATTCCTAGTTCGAAAACGTTGTGGAGGGTAAAAGCCAAAGTCTCAATCTGTAGGGCATCGACTACTCTATCATCAGAGGGCATTGAGCAAAAACTTGTGTCAGGATTTTGTATAGGATCTACTTTAAGAAAATCTTGGAGAAAAAAATGTCTGCTAAACAAAAGAAACATCATTACTGAAAATCGTTGAGTATCGTATAGTGTTGCATTTAATCGAGTTCAAGAAAAGTAAATTGAAGTCAGCATTCCACTGGAAGCCGTAATTCACAATAAATCGAACTCTACGGTAGACCTTTAAAACTTCTAATGAAAAAACTTTGTGAAATGCAATTCTAGTGTCATGTATCGCACAGATTAGTAATGCTGAGAATGAATTTTTCTTTGACAGGTTATGATTTTTTATGCTATAGCTACATATCGATTTCAAATGATTCTCTTTGGTCATGACAATGCAATCATCAAATATCCTGGAACTCTGAGACAAAAATCTCGTCATATTTTTCCTCATAATGTTTGTCTAACTGACTCTTCTTTGTACATACTCAAAACAATGATTCCGGATGTTGAATCCGACCCGTACTTCTCGACATGAGCAAAACAGTGTTAGTCTTTCACAACTGAAATAAAAAATCAACATATTACCTTTTAGTGCACCTGTTATTTGAAAATCTTCTTGTTTCAGATTGCTCACACATTCAGATTTTCTCTCACAACAAATGGCTTCGTATCTGGAACTATCGAAACTATTATCATCTGTCGATTCAATTAAACCATTAATCAGGTTAGAAAAGAATCTAAATAAACTTATTCAAATATGTGAGAAAAATGAAGACGATGAGGAAGAATACGAAAATACTGTTCAACTAGTAAACAATTCGATGAGGGATCTTTCACAAAATTGCTATACCTGGTTAACATCTATTGAATATCATAAACGTCAATCATTTTTCCAAGCTTTACTCAACAAAATCAATCCATTACAAGCACAACTAAAAAAATATGTTGCAATTAAGACCTTCAATGAATATGATGAACAATTATCAACATTAAAATTACTTTGTGATACTGATTTCAATCAGAAACCATTGGATTTCGCTGAAAAATGTCTGACATATATGAACCTATGGAGCCATTTTGAAAGCCAAGTTATTTCATTGATTGAAAATATAAATCGAGTGACAGGATTAGAAAATATGTTATCGACTCATTTAGATGCAATTAAAAATGCTCGAAAAAGAATAGTTATTTCTTTTCTAGGCAGTTTAAAATCTACAAAAAGCAGTTTGGTTAATTTTCTTCTAGAAAGAGAAATCTGTCCAACAGGAAATGAAGCAACAACGGCTCGTCTAACAAAAATTATATATGGTGAACGAATAAAACTTACTCGAGTAGTCGGTGGAGATGCGTCTAAATCTGAAGATTTTTATCCCGATAATTACGAAGAATTATTAGTTAAAGCAACTGAATTTATTAAATTGCCATCAGATGAACGGTCAAAAGAGTGTAAAGATGTGATTATTCTCGAATTACCTATGAAAGTATTGAAAGGCGTGGAGTTATGGGATATACCGGGTTTTGATGAAAATGAAACTATTAATAATAGAATAAAAGAGATTCTTGAAGATACCGATTTAATATTTGTTCTCATACCTCACCAAGAGAGTGTCAGAATGGCATTTCAAAATTTCATTAAACCACGGTTAGAAAAACAAGAAAATGATAATACTAATTTTGAACTTAATGCAAACAATAGAACATCAGTTGTGTGCTTTATTGTTACTCAAATCGATACTTTTAAGCCTAATATTCAAACAAATAGATCACGTGATGATGTATTGGCTAACCTTTTTATCACCCTGGGAAAATATCCAAATATTAAATTCGATGGAAATGATATGAAATCCTGTAACAATTTTATACCAATGTGCACACATCACCAATTTGGTATCAAAACGTTTTTAGAATGTCGTCAAATGTTTATTGAAAAGTCTAGTCGGTGGTTTCAAAATGCTATCGAGCGCTTAGCACATTTTCGCTTACGTTATTTATTAAATGTAATGCAACAAATCATTCAGTATAGTGATATCAAACTAAAATTTCAACAATGTAAAGAATTGCAACATGCTGTCAAAAAATGCTTTTCTCATTTGAAATCTGAAATACCTGAATTCATTGCCGACACGTTATCACCATTTCAAGAAGAACTCCGTTGTAGTCTTCGCACAAAGGCGTCGAAGCGCAGTGATAATCCCGAGCATTCACAGAAGTCAATGCAGGAAAAACAACCAACAGATAGTTTCAAAGAGAGACTTACGGATAAATTCCAGGAAATTTTAAAACAAAAGGAAGAAGTTATAAACATTCGCTTTCATGATTTTCTAATGAAACATTCGGCATCCTTAGAACTGAATCCTGCAATAGCACTGCTGTATGAAAGTATAATAACTGAAGTATCCTTGAATCCATACAAACTAGGTATTGGCTTTTTCGAAAATGCTACTCATCTGAATACGAATGTAGAATATTATCAGCGCTGGGGTGGTCTATCACTCCTCGGTGGTTATAGTGCGTATATTGGTGCAGTCGTTATTATTGATACGGCTCCTGTTGCTGCTCCACTTTTGCTTGCGAGTGCGCTAGGTTTGTATTGTTTTCTGTATGTCGGTCAGAATGAAATTCTTTTAATATCATAGGAATGCTAACTCTTGGCCTGATAAATGTGCAATGGTTTGACCAAGCAGAGAAGAATTGCATCACGAGTGTAAACGAGGCAATGCATAATCATTTAGCGGATAAGCTGACAACATTTTCCGAGTCACGTCTCCAAATGATCATTGCCAAGATCGATAAAATGATGAATGAATTAACGTCGTTATCAGATGTACAAATACAAGCTTTAACCAAATTTACGAATACATACAAGTTGACAATGAACAAACTCTATCTGAACTTACAGAGCGAACTATTCAAATTGAAATATCCAGAATATGAAATTTCTGAGGAAAAATTGATCCCACGTACTTTTGAAACATTTCGCACAACATTATTCCTGTCGGATAAGACAAGATTTGATTTAGCAGCAGCCAAGGTTCCGCTTCAGCAATTTGACATAGAACATTTTCATTGTTTGAAACAACTCAACCATTCAAATATTGGCAAATATTATGGCATTTTAAAGTGCGTGTCTGAAGAAGATTTTTATTACATAATTATAGATAAAATGGACGGCGATTTGAGCACGGATGGTCAAAAACATTTATCAGAAATGAAGGAGAACCAAATTTCAGATATTTTATATCAGATAACTGATGCTTTACGCTACATTCATGATCGATGTTTGATACACAGTAATGTGAATCCAGCAAATATTTTCTTCAAAAAACTCGGTGATCAATTTTCATTTTATCTCGGAAATTTTTCTTACGTGCGTTTTGATCCGATGATTCCATGTGGCACCTCTAAGCATACTGCACCTGAGTTTACCGATCGAAGTTTAGGACCAGTTACTCATAAAGCAGATATTTATTCATGGGGTGTCACAATTAAAGAGCTGGTGGGTTGCGTACCTTATAATACAGTTTCCAATAGTGAGAAACTCAATCGATGGCTAGGAATCGTCGATCATTGCATGAAAAGGTGCCCAGCAGATAGGCCATCTTGCAATAAAATTCTAGAAGCATACAAGTAATTGGCTAATTAAATTCATATTTTTCATGTAATGATCCGATGTTGTATTGTATTTCGGAAAATTGTCCTTATTTTCTTCCAAACATGATTTAATCCAGATGATCATGTCAAGTTTTCTTCAATCGAATAAATCTAACTGAATCTGAATCCTTTTACTTTGTATCGTCAAAATAGATGGGTTAGTCGATGCATAGATAAAAAGAAAAGGAACTGTAAATATTGCTTCGCCCTCACCCGCACCCTTACAATAAATAATCGATATAAGCACAAAACTACTTGTAAATAAAGAATATCATTGAACTCATTTTCTGTCTATAATGGATTGATGTTTTTCAAAACCATGATGTTACATTTGTGGATCCTTGTGAGAAACCAATCAGCTGATGTGTCTTTTTACTACGACGAGTCATTGCCGAGTTTACTATTGTTTATTCTAAACACCTTCAATCACTGCATTTTTGCTGATCATATTTTGTTAATATTCAAGCTCACCCGTAGATGTGAAACATCACACTCAATTTTACGCTCATGCATTGACATTGGTTAGGAAAATCGCTCAAATTTGAAATAATTCTCCTGTAACTCGCCAAAATAGAGTAACTTAAATTCTATCAGTAGGAATTAATGAATGGCTGAAGTCCTTTAACATTTACGTTCAAATTCATTCACGGATATATTTGTAACGAAAATACACACGAATGAATCATTGAAAAGTTGAACTGGGAAAAAACCCAGGAGTGGCACTGGGTAAAATTGAATCATCACTCTGTCCATATAAATCGGTACTATGTGAGGTGATGGCGATGCAATCGTTTTGGCTGTTTTTTTTTTATTGTAAAGATCGACAATCACGCGATTTCTGCATCTGATTCGCATCCACATATTCCATTTTTCGTAAAGGTAAAATTGTTTTTAATATCTTTGATGGATAATGATTCGAAAATTCATAGGTATGATATCATGATTGAAATTTCTATTCGATGAGAAAAGCACTCATTAAGAACCTTTCATTTTAGTTCAAATAGGGCGATGGCATCTCCGTCCTTTGATGATTTGGATTTAATCTTCGACAACGATGATGGAAGTGAATAGAACAGTATTCTTTCAATGGAATAATGTAGTTTCATTCTATTTTCAGAAAGAAATCTTCATGTTGAATCTATATCGATTCACAGTAAAGCGAAAATTAGTTCAGGTAAAAATTTGAATAGTTTTTCATTACTTTTTAGATGACAATGATCCAGTTTTGCCTGTTGAAAGTCCACAGTTACCTGAAAACTTCGACGATCTGGGAAGAAGTGCAACTATTGCTATTTCTCCACAAAACGCTTCAACAAATTTACAATCGAGTTCGTTTCTCATAACCATTGACAGGAATCGATGCACTATGTTGTAGATATGGAAAACGATCCGGCGTTCAAGTGTTTTTGGTCAACATTAAATTCTGAAGAAATGACGCAATTATTAACGGAAGATTCAAATGATAATCAAAATATTTTAGTTAAATCAACGGTAAAACAGATTAATAAATACATTTTATCATCAGATAGTTCTGTGCTCTAGGATATTGTGGAGTATCCGTTTTTCGTTGATGATTGTCAACAACAGTATATTTATATTGAGGTAAACAACCCAATAAGTATAAAGACGCAGCCGTGTGCGGATTACCACGTGCGCTATGAAGGAGACAATAAACCATCACCACGCTACACCAAAGCAGCTGACAAAAAGGCTATCCAAATTGATGTCAGTGTACTTACTAAATTGATTAACCTCTTTTCATTAAGTTTCTATTTATTTATGCATTTAGTTCTCACCTGACTTATCTGATATCTGGAGACTTTGGAAAGAATCTGGATATATTCCTTGGATGAGAATCACACGTACAACTGCTCCGAATTCGGATTCTAATGTCATCTTTCGTCATCCATACCCAATATGGATGAAAAACAATAGGACAAAAGTCCATGATGGGTCGATATACATTCAAATAAGTGATGATGATATATCAAACGGATACATCAAGTAGGTCATTCTTAAGTATGTGTTTATACAATGCTTTACTTGCTTCAGAATCGAGAATTTGATCATGGTTAGCATCAAGCAAGATAAACTTGCTATGATCGATAGATTTGCCATTTACAATCCACTACAAACTTTATTCTCCGGTAAAACGAATTGATTGTTGGATTCTTTTAAGCTGCTTATACTTCATTTTAATACAATAGAATATTGTAATACACACACAAACAATGCAAAAACGATAATCGACACATTCAATCTTCGTCGATCGAAACTCTGCTTTCAAATAATGATGGCTGATGTTGTTAATACGGTATACCCAATGAACTGCTGCTGTGAAACAATAGCAATGACCGAATATACGGGTAAATCTCATCTTGTTCGCTTCATTCAAGTGAATATATCACATGTTTGATTATTTTTTTATTTTAAAGGAAAAAAAACTAGTGCAGAGTCGGATGAATTGTCATCATCTAAAAAACGTAAAAGAAATGAAGAGCAATTCCAATTACGAAAGGTCTGCTTTGATCGATGGTTGATCATGAAAATAAGTATTCTTATCTTTTAGACAAAAGCAAAGAAAGCCAAATCAGGCCATACCTAATCGTCAATTATCAATCAATTTTGTTGAATTTCATCATAATCATGAACATTTTCGCCGAGAAATGTTTGAATTGTTAATAACTTTTACACTGTTACTAATGCAAAAATGAAAAAAAAACTCATTGTAAAGGAAAAGACGGAATACAGCCGCCGAATTCTATCCGCTTGTATCCCGTCTTTTCCTTACGAAGACGAATTTTCAAGTTGACATAATTACTTATGATAGCATAAACTTACGCTTGCCGGGAATATCTTCGATAAGATATTCACAGGATCTTACTATTATTCATAAGAGTAAGAGGCGCTCCTGAGCTGCCGGTAGCCAATATAAAAATAGATTTTATTTTGCAAAATTATTCAAATCTACTGTGATCTATCGGCTTTATCCCGTCTTTTCCTCAGCAAACAAATCAGGCCATACCTAACATTGAAAAACGTATCACAACGTCTCGTCGCATGAAGATATGGCACTGTACCTTTGTAATTCCAAACTACATAATTACCACATATTAGCAAGAATTATATTCACGTTCCAGACCGGAGAGACCATTTGAGGTTATAATTTAAGTTTTTGAGGTTTTTTTGTAATTATTTGTACATATGTATTAATTTAAAATTACTTAGTTAAGTATTATTTCTATCTTTTATTTGTAAATATTGAAAAAGCCAAGGGTACTCAAAAGATGGGATAAAATCCACACCTCTAGGCTTTCAAAGTCTATAGTAGATGGAAGTATGTTCGATTGCCTGTGATAAGATAATCAGGTGTTCGTGTGAAACGATATGTGTTGATACACAAAACTTAGATTGATTCACTTTCACGCACACACTAGTAGGAATAAGAGTAAGGAATTATGAAAGAAAAGGGTCTGTTCTGCATGCTGCATCTGTGTTTCATTGTTTATTTCTGTTTCTAGCTGAAACAAGAGATGTTTGAGAATAAATTAGTTGGAAAACTAGATCTGAAAAGCTTTCAATTTATGAAACGCACAATGTTCGTTGTTCACAACTTCTCTTTGTTCTTTCGTCTTTCATCCGTTATGATTTTACCAAGATCAAGAAAGTGTTGTTTTTTTTGCTGCTTCGCAATTTCTTTCATTGTTCAAGTATGGACTTAAATAGAAACTTTTTAACTGTTTTATTATGCTCCTCTAGCGAGAGAAAGAAAAGTTAGACGGATGTTTGCAAATCAACAACTACAAAAAAAGAATTTCCAAGAAAAAATATTCTCAAACTCTGTCTGTGTCATCTGGAACTGCATCAAGCGACGCACGTTTAATTTTGTCGTCTGTATGTTTGTTATCAGTCACTTTGGGTGAAATTCCAACAGCTGTGTGAGAGGACATTTCAGGAAATTGACCCAATTGAACGAAATTCGTTTCTTTTTCAATGACTTCACCTGATCGAAGCTGCCGATTAAGTTTAGCCGATCGAATTGGTGAAGAATTTCTCACCAAATAATTTACTTGTTCAAGTGACAATCCTTTCGTTTCCCAAATACAGAAGATTGCAAAAAGCAGACAACCGAGACAAGTTGAACCCCACACAAAGAACACTTTCGATCCCATGTTTCCTTTGTCTTCGTCGACCATATATGGCGTTGCATAACCAAGTGCAAAGTTAAATAGCCAATTCGATGCACTTGAAAATGACATACACTTGGCTCGAATTGATATTGGATATATTTCTCCTGTCACAACCCATGCGGCTGGGCCCCAAGTTGCTGCGAAAAACGCAATGTAAATACAGACGAATGCAATCAATGTCTTCTGAGCTGCTTCATTGGATTGTCCGACAATAGTTCCAATAATAGCAATAAGATATTCACAAACCAACATTCCTGCTGCACCAATAATTAAAATCTTTCTTCGGCCAAGTTTGTCCATCAGCAATATGCCAGGAATGGTCATACCGACATTCACAACATTCGTGGCTATCGTGATCAAAAATGGTTGAGAAATTCCCGATGAATGAAAGAAAGATGTTCCGTAATAGAAAATAAAGTTGATTCCAGTTAGCTGTTGCCAAGCTTGCAGAAAAATTCCAACTAAGGTGCGGATGAGGTTCTTTTGAGGTCCCATCTTGAAACAATCAAGATAACTCGTACTGCCATATTGTTTCATTAGCTCAGTGTTGGCAACTAGTTCTTCAACATCTTTGATCACATCAGGATGATCGACGCTTTTCGATGCAAGTCGCGCTTGTGATTTTGTCGCTTGTTCAACATGTCCTTTTAAGATTAAATATCGAGGAGATTCCGGCAATATGAACATTCCACCGGCAAGGATCGCTGCCCAAATAAACTGTATACCCAGTGGAATTCGATAGCAATTGTACGACATGATATCTTTCGTTCCATTATTGGCTATCGCAGCTATCAACAGTCCAATGGTAATGAACCATTGATAACCAGACACAATCGCACCACGAATCCATTTCGGTGCACATTCACTTTGATACATTGGAACAATACAAGAAATAATTCCAACGCCCAGACCTGCAACAACACGACCAACGACAAATAGGGGTGTGGCTGTTGCTGCTACTTGAAATGCAACACCAATTGAAAAGATCAAACATGCCAAGATTAGGCCCCATCGACGTCCGAGAAAATCACTAGAGGGATAACCAAGTAATGCACCGACAAATGTACCAGCAGACAAAATCGAAACAATGAACAACGGATGCNGATCAACGTGTAATTCCAAACATTCTCACATTGATTTGGAAAGAAAATTACAATGCAATAAAAGATTGGACCATAGATTAAACAAACAATCAATGGAATATAATGAAATATGATCAAAAAACCTTGTTTTTTCATGATTTGTTGATGAAATATGAATAAGTGTCGTTGCAAAGAACATAATGTGATTAAGAATGCACTAATACAACAGAATGAATAATCCAACCAATTCCAAAATTGACAAAAAACATACGATTCTTTTAAAACATATCCCCAGCGAAGATAATACAGTAATAAAGGAACATCGGTGATTTTTTGAATAAAACTTATTAATAATAAACATAAAATCGTGTGATTTTGAGGAGAATTGACAACTTCCTTTCGAAAATTTCGGAGAAAATAAATGAAAACAAACAAATCGCACAATAATGATGGACCTGTTGTCATCTGTAATATTGAATATTTAACTAAACGAACATATTCATATGCATCAACCATCTTTTTGTTTTTATAAAAAAGCAAATGAGTTTTCTTTTAGAGCGTTTAATCTTATAGAAAGACATTTCTTTAATGACAAAACCAAGTAATTACTGTCTTGACGTCAAAGATCTTCTCTATATTTAGAAGATTTTCTTTGTCAACTATATGACTTTGAAAGAAAATATGATCGAAAAAAGGTGTATTTTTCACTCCACGTGGTCGTTAAAGGTGTATCGCTTCTCACTCGTGATATTGCCAAAGTGAATCACAAATGTTTTTTTTTTTGTATTGATCATTCGAGCGAAACATTTGATTTGATACGGCAGAACACAAATGCGAATTCTTCTTCTTGTATTCTTGATTATTTTGATTCTTTTGAGCATCGTTAATGCTCAAAGTGTGTCTGGTTATGGAAGTAAAACAAGAACAGGACGAAGTAAAACGATTTGATTTCTTGAATGTTTATCTCTAAGTCAATTTTAGATCATTTTTATCGTGGAAGAAGTACAAATTTCATGAGAAATGTTTATCAAGGTCCAACTACACCTCTTGGATATGTGACAACAGCTGGGATACTTGTTTTGTTCTTAATGGCACTTCATCATCTTTGGTTGAATCGTCTTCCCATACCATCGAATGAAGATTTTGTTAAGAATTCATCGATCGTAGTGGAAGGTCAAAATGATTGTAATCCGTTTTTATCTGGTCTATGGTCAAGTCGATATTATCAATATGATCGATTTCATGGACCTTTTCAATTATCACTTTCATTTGATTCAGAAAAATCAAAAGTCACTGGAAATGGAATTGATGATATTGGACAATTTGTTATCAAAGGTTCCTATGCAACAAATACAAATCGTTTAGCTTTGATAAAGACGTATCCTAGACAGAATCACGGACATGATGTGATGATTCAAGTCTTGTGGAATTCTACTAAAGCACAATTCGAAGGAAAATGGTTTATAAAAACGAAATATGCAAGTGACGAGGGAAGATTTGAACTTCAACATGAAGAACATTAAGATATGGATGAAGATGTGGGTGCCATCATTTTCTTTTATTCATATTCACACCGCAACTCAACATGCATCCTATTTACCGTTGCTTAGCTTTCATCTATCGCTAATCTCACTTTCATTCTTGATGATGAATCTATTCTCTGTGTATTTACCTTTGAAAATTGGAAAAATAGAAATAAAAATAAAACACGTATTATACAGGTAACTGTAAGTATTTGTTTTCTTATATTTATTTATCTGTTGTGCCATATCTTTCTATATAAAACTTAACTGACTACGCAAGATGTTTTATGATTATACTATTACAGTCTGCATCGATTCTTACAATTTTGACATAATCATTACATTATCGAAACATGTCGGAACCCTTCTACACTTTGAAAAATGAAGTTTTCGCAAATTTTGCTTATTATGCAACAATATCAACACTTAAGATGATGGCTATGTCACTACTCACTAGTCGCGAGCGATTTGTTAAGAATGTGCGTTTCATTACATCCATTCGATTTTCTTAGTTATTTCTACGTTGGTTTTTTTCCAGGCCTTTGCTAATCCTGAAGATATTCAGTTAGGTCGAGATAAACAGGCGAAAGTGACATTGACTGATCCAGATGTTGAACGTGTTCGTCGAAATCATTTAAATGATATTGAAAATATCGTTCCATTTGTTATTATTGGTCTTTTGTACGTTAGTATTAATCCATCTTCAACAACAGCTCTATGGCATTTTCGTACATTTTTCTTTTCTCGCATATTTCACACAATTGCTTATCAGGTAAGAAAATATTTGTTCTAAGACATATATTTTATCGTGGAGTTTAAGCTTCCATTACCTCAACCATCACGAGCTGTTGGCTTTGCAATCGGTTATGCAACAACTATGTCAATGGCTATTCAATTCTTACGCGCTCTTTTTAAATAAGTTGTCAATTACAAGATAAAACTCATTTTTATTGCATAGATTTCTATGCAAACAGACATTTACTCTAATACGATGTATTAGTTGTCAGTGTGCTTAAATAATACTACAAAGATTCATTGGATCACGAATAAAGCTCGTTAACATTATTATAGAGAGATAAAACATTTTTCTTGAATGTGTTGTTTGACTAACCAAGTTCTATTCACATTGTTCAACAGTAGAAATAAGAAAACGCTTAGAAGTCTTGAATTTTCCCACCATTGTCAATGAAAATATAATTGATTTTATTCACTTATCTCTCATACATGTCGTACGTCGTCTCATTTCGCGAACAAGTCGCAGATGTTGATTTCAAGATAACGATGCACAACTGACAGTTAAATAATAATCTTTCTTATAATATTTACTGCAAAATAAATGATAGATGAAACAATAGTGAAAGAAATCTTCGCTAGAAGTGGCCAATCAAAAAGAGAGTTGATTTCTGAATGTGAACAGAATATCTTTTTGAATCGGAGAGCAGATGATTTAAGTTATTTGCTTGAAAAGTGTAAAGAACATGAGTTGATATCAATCGAGACGATGAGATTTAATTGAACTCCTACTGAATGATAACTATATTACCAACTTGTTATCAATTTATACGTATGTCATTTCTGTTGACCAACGAAAGTGAAAAAAAAACATTTAAAATAAATACAAGATAGCAAATCTTTATAAGTTCGCTTATATCTAAAGTTTATATTGTATTTCTCTGATATATCTATTCTCTTTTTTTTTTATTTCGATGATTTTATCGCTATTTGACGATGTGTGTGCTCATCGTTGACGGTTTACATTTGAAATATGTGAATATGCATATATGAACTAATGTTTAATTGACTCTTTCCTTGCAATAAAATATTTCCTGCGTTAAGTATGTAGATTTTGAAATCTTTCTTAACTACATATGATATGAAATCGTCTACGCCTGTCGCAGTCTGACACTAAAGATTTTGATTTTTTGCTTTTCCTTTTCTTTAAAGAGTGCTTTCATCTATAAAATTCTCAAAAGTAGATGAGGGTGAGAGTGTATGTCTAGTTAGAAAACGTTGTGGAGAATAAAAAAAGAAAGTCTCAATCTGTAGGGCATCGACTACTCTATCATCAGAAGGCATTGAGCAAAAGCTTTTGTCAGGATCGATCTCCAAATCATGATTTTGTATAGAATCTACTTTAAGAAAATCTTGAAGAAAAAAATGTCTGCTAAACGAAAGAAACATCATTACCGAAAATCGTTGAGTATCGTATAGTGTTGCATTTAATCAAGTTCAAGAAAAGTAAATTGAAGTCAGCATTCGACTGGAAACCGTAATTCACAATAAATCGAACTCTACGGTAAACCTTTGAAACTTCTAATGAAAAAACTTTGTGAAATGCAATTCTAGTGTCATGTATCGCACAGATTAGTAATGCTAAGGATGAATTTTTCTTTGATAGATTATGATTTTTTTATGCTAGTTACATATCGATTTCAAATGAATCTCTTTGGTAATGACAATGCAATCGTCAAATATCCTAGAACTCTGAGACAAAAATGTCGTCATATTTTTCCTCACAAATACACTCACAATGTTTGTCTAACTGACTCTTCTTTTACATACTTAAAACAATGATTCCGGGTGTTAAATCCGATCTGTTCTTCTCGACATGAGCAAACCAGTGTTGTTTCTTCTATTTATCATTTCATAGTCTTTCACAACTGAAATAATAAATCAACATATTAGTTTTTAGTGCATCTATTATTTGAAAATCTTCTTGTTTCAGATTGTTCACACATTCAGTTTTTCTCTCACAACAAATAGCTTCGTATCTGGAACTATCGAAACTATTATCATCTGTCGATTCGATCAAACCATTAACCAGGTTAGAAAAGAATCTAAATAAACTTATTGAAATATATGAGAAAAATGAAGACGATGAGGAAGAATACGAAAATACCGTTCAACTAGTAAACAATTCAATGAGGGATCTTTCACAAAATTGTTATACCTGGTTAACATCTATTGAACATCATAAACGTCAATCTTTTTTCAAAGCTTTACTCAACAAACTCAATCCATTACAAGCACAACTAAAAAAATATGTTGCAATTAAGACCTTCAATGAATATGATGAACAATTATCAACATTAAAATTACTTTGTAATACTGATTTCAATCAGAAACCATTGGATTTCGCTGAAAAATGTCTGACATATATGAACTTATGGAGTCATTTTGAAAACCAAGTTATTTCATTGATTGAAAATATAAATCAAGTGACAGGATTAGAAAATATTTTATCGACTCATTTAGATGCAATTAAAAATGCTCGAAAAAGAATAGTTATTTCTTTTCTAGGCAGTTTAAAATCTACAAAAAGCAGTTTAGTTAATTTTCTTCTAGAAAGAGAAATCTGTCCAACAGAAAATGAAGCAACAACACAACAGCTCGTCTAACAAAAATTATATATGGTGAACGAATAAAACTTACTCGAGTAGTCGGTGGAGATGCGTCTAAATCTGAAGATTTTTATCTCGATAATTACGAAGAATTATTAGTTAAAGCAACTGAATTGATTAAATTGTCATCAGATGAACGGTCAAAAGAATGTAAAGATGTGATTATTCTCGAATTACCTATGAAAGTATTAAAAGGTGTGGAGTTATGGGATATACCGGGTTTTGATGAAAATGAAACTATTAATAATCGAATAAAAGAGATTCTTGAAGATACTGATTTAATATTTGTTTTGATACCTCACCAAGAAAGTGTGAGAATGGCATTTCAAAATTTCATTCAACCACGATTAGAAAAACAAGAAAATGATAATACTAATTTTGAACTTAATGCAAACAATAGAACATCAATTGTGTGCTTTATCGTTACTCAAATCGATACTTTTAAGCCTAATATTCAAACAAATAGATCACGTGATGATGTATTAACTAACCTTTTTATCACCTTGGGAAAATATCCAAATATTAAATTCAATGGAAATGATATGAAATCCTGTAACAATTTTATACCAATGTGCACACATCGCCAATTTGGTATCAAAACATTTTTAGAATGTCGTCAAATGTTTATTGAAAAGTCCAGTCGGTGGTTTCAAAATGCTATTGAACGCTTAGCACATTTTCGCTTACGTTATTTATTAAATGTAATGCAACAAATCATTCAGTACAGTGATATTAAATTAAAATCTCAACAATGTAAAGAATTGCAACATGCTTTTCTCATTTGAAATCTGAAATACCTGAATTCGTTGCCGACACGTTATCACCAATTCAACAAGAACTCCGTTGTAGTCTTTGCAAAAATGCGTCGAAGAGCAGTGATAAACCCGAGCATTCACAGAACTCAATGCAGGAAAAAGAATCTACAAATAGTTTCAAAGAGAGACTTACGGACAAATTCCAGGAAATTTTAAAACAAAAAGAAGAAATTATAAACATTCGCTTTCATGATTTTCTAATGAAACATTCAGCATCCTTACAACTAAATCCTGCAATAGCACTGCTGTATGAAAGTATAATGACTGAAGTATCCTTAAATCCATACAAATTAGGTATTGGCTTTTTCGAAAAATGCTACTCATCTGAATACGAATGTAGAATATTATCAACACTGGGGTGGTTTATCACTCCTCGGTGGTTATAGTGCGTATATTGGTGCAGCCGTTATTATTGATACGGCTCCTGTTGCTGTTCCACTTTTGCTTGCGAGTGCGCTAGGTTTGTATTGTTTTCTGTATGTTGATCAGAATGAAATTCTTTTAATATCATAGGAATGATAACTCTTGGCATGATAAATGTGCATTGGCTTGACCAAGCAGAGAAGAATTGCATCACGAGTGTAAACGAAGCAATGCATAATCATTTAGCGGATAAGCTGACAACATTTTCTGAGTCACGTCTCCAAATGATCATCGCCAAGATCGATAAAATGATGAATGAATTAACGTCTTTATCAAATGTACAAATACAAGCTTTAACCAAATTTACGAATACATACAAGTTGACAATGAACAAACTCTATCTGAACTTACAGAGCGAACTATTCAAATTGACATATCCAGAATATGAAATTTCTGAGGAAAAATTGATCCCACGTACTTTTGAAACATTTCGCACAACATTATTTCTGTCGGATAAGACAAGATTTGATTTAGCAGCAGCCAAGGTTCCGCTTCAGCAATTTGACATAGAACATTTTCATTGTTTGAAACAACTCAATCATTCGAATATTGGCAAATATTATGGCATTTTAAAGTGTGTGTCTGAAGAAGATTTTTATTACATAATTATAGATAAAATGGACGGTGATTTGAGTACGGATGGTCGAAAACATTTATCAGAAATGAAGGAGAACCAAATTTCAGATATTTTATATCAGATAACTGACGCTTTACGCTACATTCATGATCGATGTTTGATACATAGTAATGTGAATCCAGCAAATATTTTCTTCAAAAACCTCGGTGATCAATTTTTATTTTATCTCGGAAATTTTTCTTACTTACTTTTTGACCCGATGATTCCATGTGGCACTTCTAAATATACTGCACCTGAGTTTACCGATCGAAGTTTAGGACCAGTTACTCATAAATCAGATATTTATTCATGGGGTGTCACAATTAAAGAGCTGGTGGGTTGCGTACCTTATAATACAGTTTCCAATAGTGAGAAACTCAATCGATGGTTAGAAATCGTCGATCATTGCACGAAAAGTTGCCCAGCAGATAGACCATCTTGCAAAAAAATTCTAGAAGCATGCAAGTTATCGGCTAATTAAATTCATATTTTTCATGTAATGATCCGATGTTGTATTTCGAAAAATTGTCCTTATTTTCTTTCAAATATGATTTAATCCAGTTGATCATGTCAAGTTTTCTTCAATCGAATAAATCTAACTGAATCATTTTACTTTGTATCATCAAAATAGATGGATTAGTCGATGCATAGATCAAAAGAAAAGAATCTGTAAATATTGCTTCATTTTCACCCGCACTCTTACAATAAACAATTGATATAAGCACAAAACTGCTTGTAAATAAATAATCTCATTGAACTCATTTTCTGTCTATAATGAATTGTTGTTTTTCAAAATCATGATGTTACATTTGTGGTTTTTTGAGAAGCCAATCAGCTGATGTGTCTTTTTACTACAATGAGTCATTGTCGAGTTCATTAATACTGTTTATTCTAAATGCATTCAATCACTGCATTTTTGTTGATCATATTTTGTTAATATTCAAGCTCACCCGTAGATATGAAACATCACGCTCAATTTTACAGTCATGCATTGACATTGGTTAGGAAAATCGTTCAAATTTGAAATAATTCTCATGTAACTCGTAAAAATCGAGTAACTTAAATTCTATCAGTAGAAATTAATGAATGGCTGAAGTCCTTTAACATTTATGTTCAAATTCATTCACAGATATATTTGAAATGGAAATACAAACGAATGAATCATTGAAAAGTCGAACTGGGAAAAAACCCAGGAGTGGCACTGGGTAAAATTGAATCATCATCACTCTGTCCATATAAATCGGTGCTATGTGAGGCGATGGCAATGCAATCGTTTTGGCTGGTTTTTTTTTATTGTAAAGATCGACAATCACGGGATTTCTGCGTCTGATTCGCATTCACATATTCCATTTCTTGTAAAAGTAAAATTGTTTTTAATATCTTCGATGGATAATGATTCGAAAATTCATCGGTATGATGTCATGTTTGAAATTTCTATTCGATGAGAAAAGTATTCATTTAGAACCGTTCATTTTAGTTCAAATAAGACTATGGCATCTTCCTTCTTTGATGATTTGGATTTATTCTTCCACAACGATGATGGAAGTGAATAGAACAGTATTCTTTTAATGGAATAATGTAGTTTCATTCTATTTTCAGAAAGAAATCTTCATTTTGAATCTATATCGATTCACAGTAAACCGAAAATTATTTCAGGTAAAAAATAAAACCGCTTTTCATTACTTTTTCTTAGATGACAATGATCCTGTTTTGCCTGTGGAGTCTTCGCAGTTATTTGAGAGCTTCGACGATCTTGGAAGAAGTGAAGCTATTGCCATTTCTCCACAAAACGCTTCAGCAAATTTACAATCGAGTTCGTTTCTCATAACCATTGACAGGAATCGATGCACTATGTTGTAGATATGGAAAACGATCCGGCGTTCAAGTGTTTTTGGTCAACATTAAATTCTGAAGAATTGACGCAATTATTAACGGAAGATTCAAATGATAATGAAAATATTTTAGTTAAATCAACGGTAAAATAGATTAATAAATACATTTTATCATCAGATAGTTCTGTGCTCTAGGATATTGTGGAATATCCGTTTTTCTTTGATGATTGTCAACAACAGTATATTTATGTTGAGGTAAACAACCCAATAAGTATAAAGACGCAGCCGTGTGCGGATTACCACGTGCGCTATGAAGGAGACAACAGACCATCACCACGCTACACCAAAGCAACTGACAAAAAGGCCATTCAAATCGATGTCAGTGTACTTACTAAATATTCATTACGTTTCTATTTATTTATGCATTAAGTTTTCACCTGACTTATGTGATATTTGGAGATTTGGGAAAGAATCTGGATTCATTCCTTGGTTAAGAATCACACGTACAACTGTTCCAAATTCCGATTCGAATGTCATCTGTCGTCATCCATATCCAATATGGATGAAAAACAATAGAGCAAAAGTTCATGACGGATCAATATACATCCAAATAAGTGATGATGATATGTCAAACGGATACATCAAGTAGGTCATTCTTAAGTATGTTTATATAATACTTTACTTCCTTCAGAATCGAGAATTTTATCATAGTTAACATCAAGCAAGATAAACTTGCCATGATGGATAGATTTGCAATTTATAATCCGCTACAAACTGTGTTCTCTGGTAAAATGAATTGATTATTGGATTCTTTTAAGATGTTTATACTTCATTTTAATATAATAGAATATTGTGATACACACACAAATAATGCAAAAACGATAATCGACACATTCAATCTTCGTCAATCGAAGGTCTCCTTTCAAATAATGATGGTTGATGTTAATAATATAATATACCCAATGAATTGCTGTTGTGAAACAATAGCAATGACCGAATATACAGGTAAATCTCATCTTGTTCGCTTCAATTAAATGAAGATACAACACTAGGTTTGATTTTTTTTTATTTTAAAGGAAAGAAAACCAGTGTAGAATCGGATGAATTATCATCATCTAAAAAACGTAAAAGAAATGAAGAGCAATTCCAATTACGAAAGGTCTGCTTTGATTGATCGTTGATCTTGAACATAAATCTTCTTATTTTTTAGACAAAAGCAAAGAAAGTCAAATCAGGCCATACCTAACCCTTAATAAATGCCAATTATTAATCAATTTTGTTGAATTTAATCATAATCATGAACATTTTAGTCGAGAAATGTTTGAATTGTTAACATACTAATGTGAAAAAAAAACTCATGGTAAAGGAAAAGACGGGATACAGCCGCCGAATTCTATCCGCTTGTATTCCGTCTTTTCCTTACAAAGACGAATTTCCAACGTAACGTAATTACTTATGATAGCATAAATTTACGCTTGCCGGGAATATCTTCGATAAGATATTCACAGGATCTTACTATTGTTAATAAGTGTAAGAGGCGCTCCTGAGCTGCCGGTAGCCAATATAAAAATAGATTTTTTTTTTTGCAAAATTGTTCAATTCTACTGTGGTCTATCGGCTTTATCCCGTCTTTTCCTCAACAAACAAATCAGGCCATACCTAACATTGAAAAACGTATGACAACGTCTCGTGGCATGAAGATATGGCACTGTCTCTTTGTAATTGCAAACTACATTATTACCACATATTGCCAAGAATTATATTGACATTCCAGAACGGATAGACCATTTGAGGTTATAATTTACACTTTTTGAGGCTTTTTTGTAATTATTTATACATATGTTTTAGCTTTAAATTACGTAGTTGAGTATTATTTCTATCCTTTATTTATAAATATTCAAAAAACCAAAGGCACCCAAATTCCATAGGAGATGAATATCAAGGAAAAATGTAACTGGAAGTATGTTGGATTGCCTGTGATAAGATAATCAAATGTTCCTATGAAACGATATGTGTTGATACACAAAACTTAGACTGATTCACTTTTACGCGCACACTAGTAGGAGTAAGAGTAAGGAATTATGAAAGAAAAGGATCTGTTCGGCATGATTGACCTGTTTTTCATTGTTTATTTCTGTTTCTAGTTGAAACAAGAAATGTCTGAGAATAAATTATTTGAAAAACTAGTTCTGAAAAGCTTTCAATTTATGAAATGCACAATGTTCATTGTTCATGACATCTCTTTGTTCTTTCGTCTTTCATACATTATGATTCTATCAAGATGGAGAAATGTTGTTTTTTTTGCTGTTTCACAATTTCTTTAATAGTTCAAGTATGGAATAAAATAATAGAAAGTTTTTAGCTGTTTTATTATTCTTGTCTAGCGAGAGAAAGAAAAATTAGACACATGCTTGCAAATCAACAACTACAAAAAATATTTCCAAGAAAAACTGTTCTCAAATTCTGTCTGTGCCATCTGAAACTGCATCAAGCGACACACGTTTAATTTTATCGTCTGTATGTTTGTTATCAGTTACTTTGGGTGAAATTCCAACAGCTGTGTGAGAGGACATTTCAGGAAATTGACCCAATTGAACGAAATTTGTTTCTTTTTCAATGACTTCACCTGATCGAAGTTGCTGGTTAAGTTTAGCCGATCGAATTGGTGAAGAATTTCTCACCAAATAATTTACTTGTTCAAGTGACAATCCTTTCGTTTCCCAAATACAGAAGATTGCAAAAAGTAGACAACCGAGACAAGTTGAACCCCACACAAAGAACACTTTTGATCCCATGTTCCCTTTATCTTCATCAACCATGTATGGTGTTGCATAACCAAGTGCAAAGTTAAACAGCCAATTTGACGCACTTGAAAATGACATACACTTGGCTCGAATTGATATTGGATATATCTCTCCTGTCACTACCCAAGCGGCTGGACCCCAAGTTGCTGCAAAAAACGCAATGTAAATACAGACGAATGCGATCAATGTTTTCTGAGCTGCTTCATTTGATTGTCCAACAATAGTTCCAATAATGGCGATAAGATATTCACAAACCAACATTCCCGCTGCACCAATAATTAAAATCTTCCTTCGGCCAAGTTTGTCCATCAGCAATATACCAGGAATGGTCATACCGACATTCACAACATTCGTGGCAATCGTGATCAAAAATGGTTGAGAAATTCCTGATGAATGAAAGAAAGATGTTCCATAATAGAAAATGAAGTTAATTCCAGTTAGCTGTTGCCAAGCTTGCAGAAAAATTCCAACTAAGGTGCGGATAAGATTCTTTTGAGGTCCCATCTTGAAACAATCAAGATAACTCGTACTGCCATATTGTTTCATCAATTCCGTGTTGGCAACTATTTCCTGAATATCATTCTGCACATCGGGATGATCGACGCTTTTCGATGCAAGTCGTGCTTGTGATTTTGTCGCTTGTTCAACACGTTCTTTTAAGATTAAATATCGAGGAGATTCAGGCAATAAAAACATTCCACCGGCAAGAATCGCTGCCCAAATAAGTTGTATACCAAGTGGAATTCGATAACAATTGTACGACATGATATCTTTCGTTCCATTGTTGACTATCGCAGCTATCAACAGTCCAATGGTAATGAACCATTGATAACCAGATACAATCGCACCACGAATCCATTTCGGTGCACATTCACTTTGATACATTGGAACAATACAAGAAATAATTCCAACACCCAGACCTGCAACAACACGACCGACGACAAATAGGGGTGTGGCTGTTGCTGCTACTTGAAATGCAACACCAATTGAAAAGATTAAACATGCCAAGATTAGGCCCCATCGACGTCCGAGATAATCACTAGATGGATAACCAAGTAATGCACCGACAAATGTACCAGCAGACAAAATCGAAACAATTAAACTTTTGTCACTTGATCGAAGAACATACGTAGCCGTTGCATTGTTCTGTAGATAACCATATTTTTCAAGAAAAAATGGCATATCGATTATTCCCGAGATGGTACCAGTGTCATAACCATATAAAAAGCCACCAAATGCAGCAAATGCTGAAACAACAATTGCCATGGGATTTTGACGAAGCTTTTCCATCAATCCATTCGACATTCTGATCGATTTTTCTTCAATACTTTAGTGAATAAAGCAATAATCTAAATACATAATAAAGAATTTCATTAGATAAAACGAGAAGACACGTGTTGATTAAAACATACCTTAATTTCCTTGATAACGATGATCAAATGCTGAAAACTTTCGAGGCTTTTATACGATAGTAAAACAAGAAGACATCCCATTTGGGACATGCGTGATTGCGAATTTACTTTATCGAATATGAATGTATGGCTAAGGGTGTGATCATATGTGTGCATTTATGAAGGCTATTTATATAAAAGTAATTTACGCAGTTTGTTTGTTTTTCAAAAGAATTAACTTTAAAATTTCAAAATATTGATTAAGCAATATTTTTTATTTTGATTCAAAAAGATAATAAAACAATACGAAAGAGATGTTCATATCAATAAGATTTCTATGAAAATATATGATAGAATGCATCGGGCGTATAATGAAGATAGTAAATGCAGTTTGTTTTTCTCTTCAGACAGGTTACATTTGATACGCGAAAGGACATATGTACTTTTTCTAATACGCATTCATTTATTGAAAGGTTAAATCACAAGTCCCAGGTACTGAAGCAACGTGGAAAAAAATTACTCGATCAACTGAATATCTGCGCAATTGACTTTCCCCCGTAAAAAACGATTAATTAATCTACAAATGTTTGAGTTTGTAGAATATTAAAATATTTAGTTCTTTCAAAAGTAATTATATATTTATATCATGAAGTTTTATTCTCTTCTCGTATATGTTACTTTTCAATTGATTATTCAATGAATATCAATTGTAATATCATTTAAGTATTTACAAATGAACTTTTTTTTTATCAAAATATCTTTCTTATTAAATCAACATCAGTGTGTCACATCATCAATCAAAATTGTTACATAAGAAAATGTCATTTTATCTTTGATTTCTTTTGCCATTCATCATAAGTGTATCATATGATTAATTCTTAACAACCGAGCGAACTGATGTAGAAAGACATTCGAATTGTAGTGTCTTCGGAATATGTTGCGATAGTTTTTGCTCAATGACTGTCAGAAAAAAAAAATCTTTCATAAAACACATTATTTTTCAGGTAGATGAATAAGTAGAAATGTGCAAAGGCGAATATCTAATGATTACAGTGTTTACATATTAAATATGTGTCGTAATAGGCCTCGCCTTCAATGTCTCGTACAATAATTACCTTCGTAGTAATAACGAAATCGTCTACACGTTACTAGATAAAAACAGGACAAACTAAAATGTGTAAATAGTGTAATGAATCACGATGTAGGAAAGAGACGAAAAGAAATAGTATTGTTAGGCATTGAATTAATCTTGTTTTTTTTTTCAAAATATGACTTTCTTGTTATACACAAAATATTTGAATATTCTTTAAGAATAAATATTCAACAATTTAAAAGAAATTTGTGATCTTTCAACAGTCTCAGAAGTTTTTGTTTGCAAATTTTGCTTTCAAAATTCATCGTTAGATAAAACTTATTTATTATAGATATCTTTGTGTTATATATGTTCAAAATTAGAATAATATTAAGACAAAATAATACTAATAAAATCATAATGAAAGTAAAATACAAAAGTATGAAAGAATATGTACCGATTATTGTTTCCTTTTATAAAATGAATAGATCGTTATAGAAAAGTAACTTTGAAAAGGATAGAAGAACTATAATATATAAGATTAATAACTTGTAATGTCTTTTGAATTGTGATAAAATTGATTACATTCGAACTGATGAAGGTGTCCATGTATTCGGATTATTCTCATCAATTCTGTTCATTGAGTTTTTCTTTTTGAAATAAAAATATAAATGTTTAATCAAAGGAATGATGATAAGTTTTGCAATGAGAAATCCCAAACCAAAAATTTCCAAACAAACAATTGTAAAGAGTAAATTGCTAAAAATCAATTCATCTTCATCAGTAATCGGTTTTTGTACATTCAACGTATAAAATGGTGCTTCATCAATTGTAATCGAAAGAATCGTACTACTACTTGTTGAATATTTATATTCAATATCATTAACAAACATTTGATTAACATCTCCGGACAATGTTGGTAACCACATTCCACTTAATTTTGTTTCTTCTTCTTCCATTAATGGATATGTTCGATTAATAACTTTCGTTAGTGTTAATACACATGATGGTTGTTGAGTGAGTACTCTTCCGGAAACGAACAATGGTTGTGCAAACATTAGATCGAATACTTTGTAAATAACTTCGAATGCTTCATTTTCTTCATTCACACCAGGTGCTTCCAAACCAATTCGAAGAGCACCGATCGTGTTCGTACCCTCAAGGAGAATTTGTATCTTAATTGAATGTGTTGGTAATGCCAATGAAATCGAAATACTTCCACCTTCATCATGACAAGAAGAGATAAGCATCGGCAAAGTATTGTCTTTAATTTGTAAAGCAGTTATATCAGTACATTTGAAAAGTGTATTGATAAAATCGATGTGTAATGTAAATGGTTGACTATCAAGAAGAGAAAATAGTGGAATTTCATCGTCATTTGGAGGAATCATAAGTGCCATTAAACCTGAACTGAATTGAGAATTCTTCAATGTTGGATCACAAGCGAATGTCGCTTCATTTTTCAAGTCTTCGATTGGATAACGATGAAAATATGCATTACTAAATGAATAAGCGAACGAAACAAGAACGATAATGGAAAAACTAAATAATCCGCCGATGACCATTTCTCCTTCACCGATCAGATCTGTTCTTTTCAAAAATCTTTTCATCTGTTGATGCGCTTTGTGTCCCATTGAATCTTTCGCACAACGACTGAGAGCGAATAGCACAAGCCAAATGATTAAGCCTAAAACAATTACAATAATTGTCCAAAAGAGTGGCGACACACTCAAACAATGTTTTGACATTGATTTACGAATTGTAAACATATTCTGTATTAGAATATTATCAAATCGAATCGAAAACGGAGATATGGGATATGGAGTTCCCTGATTAATAGACGAAAGTAATACAGATGAACTATCTATGTTTCCAAATGATGAACCCAATGGACAAAATGAATTGTTTTTGCATGGTAAACATGATGATTGACCTGTGAGACCATTTGTTGATGTACCTGGTGGACACAGTAAACACGCGAAAACATCTAATTTCTCACTGTAAGTTCCACCAATGCATAATGTTGATGATGAAATTGTGTTTGTACTTGTGTCAGATAATGAACCAGCGGATGATGGAAGAATAATGTAATAGTTACCTTGAGAATCTAACAGAACAATAGTACCATTATGAGTAATGGAAAAGGAGAGAAAGATTGGACCAAATGAAGATGACAAGGTTTGTTGAACGTTAGGGAAAATTGATGTAACAGCGAAAGTATTTGGATTTGTGATATTGTATGTGAATAATTGTGATGATAACCAAATATAATTAAGAGAATATGTATTTACCAGGACTAAAATAAGATTTTCATTGAGCCAACCAACTGCTTTCCCCATTCCAATAGCTTTTCCATTAGATAACATTCGTAATGATGACGAAAATGTTCGATTAATTCGATTTATATGAAGTATAACAATTGTATTCATTATTGGAATTCCAATTAAAACTTCATTTCCGAAATGATTTATTTTTACAGACATTCTATACTTTGGTGAATAAATATCTGCATCATGATTTGTTACACTTGCTTGCCATGAAGTATTTGTTAATGGTGCGTACAACCATTTATCCCAAACTTTGAAAGTCGAATTCGAAACACTGAACAAATAAGCACATGGAGTAAATTTAATATTTGAATCTCCGACATATCCGAGAATGACGAAAAATAGATCACGATTATAATCAACGGCATAAGGAATGAAACTCATATCGGGCCAAGTGATAATACCAAGTTGAGTCGAGATAATCTCTTGATTGAGATTATAAACAATGAGAAGATTTTTAGTAAACGCATAAGCAAGTTGATTTCGTGGTCTAAATTGATTAGTTAATGAGAAAAGTTCGTTGAGGAAAGATAAACTTACGCCATGGTAACAATGAAACAATCACTATTAATCGTATCATCAGTAGTTGTGACAAGTTGAGGAAATTGATGAAAACGATAATTATTTATCTGCCATCCAACACAT
The DNA here is from genome assembly GCA_905250025.1 of Adineta ricciae. NCBI lineage: Eukaryota > Metazoa > Rotifera > Eurotatoria > Adinetida > Adinetidae > Adineta > Adineta ricciae. The sequence continues at coordinate 66,543 of CAJNOJ010000425.1, forward strand.
GAAAAACTCGCTTTTCGTGATCCATTTGTTGCTGATACAAAAGCATCACCTGTCACACCAACATACGTCAATGATCCAATAAATGGTACCTTTGTTAATGTGTTAATCCCAATAAAAACAAAACGAACAGGATTATTATATGTTCCTTCAGGATCAACTGCGACTGAAAATACATATTGATTGGTATTATTGTAAGGAATTGTACATGAAAATGAATAATCGAAAGGAGCAAGACGAACAAGAAATGAAAAACTCGAAGGAAGTGATTCCACTATGAGAACGTCATTAGCAGCGATTTTGACACCATATGCATCAAACGATGATAAATCTGGTGAAAATGAACAAACACACCAGAAAGTTATAAACAATGACAGAATTTGAAAGATATACAAGAATATCATAACTGTTCCATCAGTTCTCATTACCATGAATATTTATACAAATACCTTTGCGCGTGATGACCTAAGAACATTCCGGACACTTTTCTACACCTACTCGATAGAAATATTGTCATATTAATAATCATTTAGCGAAATCAAAACAGAATAAAAAAACGACCAATGTGATTCTCTATTACAATTTTATAAGTTCTTTTATGCACATAAAATATGAATGTAATTGCACAATGACTATACTAACAATATTATTGTTCATTTATTTTCTCATTTATTTTTACGTCTTTTCTTCTTATTCCAACGTATCGTTAAATTCTTCATATTGACGTAACAGAACAAAAGCTATGTATACAAATTAATTACAACGATATAGAATAGTATGTTCTCATTTCGGATCGATAATTCGTAACAAAAGCTTCTTTTACTCTTTGTTTATGATTCGATCAGTCAATAATATGATTGATCACCATCATTTTTTATGCACAAAAATTTTTATTCAAAAAAAGTAATGGAAATGATCTTCTTTTAAGAATAAAAATCTCATAGTTGTCATGTTTTTTACTATGTGACCACATTTATTTTATTATATTTTCTTATTACAAAAAAAGTCTTTGTTTTACTTCTTTTGAAGTATTCTTATATATATATATATCAGATTTTCATTATATATGAAGTTTAAATAAAAGAAAGACTAAAAATAATATCCTGTTTGAAATAGAAAATGGCTTTTCTGCACCCGTTCAATTTTATCGCTTTATATTACTCTCTTCTTCATGATACGCTGCATTTTTAATTATCGCAAACAACGGAATAGTCAGAAAAAGAATTTGTATACTGATTTGAAAGTAAGTAGAAAAAACAACTCTGAACCAATTGATATCAGATCAGGAAAGGTTTAGTAGAACTTGTTCAGTACAAAGATCTTATTGCTAAAATTACCAATAGAAATTCCCTTGTTAGATTAACTGTACGAAAACAAGTTAGTTCCTATTATTCCTCGGGCGTCAAACAAAACATTTTTTGTTTATGAAAATTCTACTTTTCTCAACAAATTAGAAGATAGTAGACATAATCGACCGATTTACATTTGTATTCTTTCGATCAGATATTTATTTTGTGCAATATAATAGAAATTCAGTGTTAAATCCATCGATTTATTATTATCTTTAGAATGCACTTGAAAACATTATTTTTATGGATTTTTTTTTTTTTTTTTTTTATTTGCTAATAACTGCGATCATATGATCCTAACAGTGCAAGATAAGGTGAAGTCACCAAATGAAAAGAAAAATAGTAAAAGAAAACACGTGGATACACCACAAAGAGATCAATAAAAAACAGAAATACACAGAGCATCAGTAACAATCACGAGTACAATGAAACGAAGAGAAAAGAAGAGAAAATAACCACTTTAACAAAATGTATCGGGAAAATGCTGTAACAGAAGAACATCATCAAGATCATAATGAGGAACAGAAGATTTAGAAGGAATAGAAGACAACCACGATATAACTTTTTCAATGATAGATAGATGTGGAACAAATCTTTTTGATGTTCTTAAACCTTTAATAGAAAACTCTCTATTCAACCAGCTTTTACGAAATTCACACATATTAGCTTTTTCAAGAAGAAGAAAACCATCAGTAGAATTTGAAAGTGCATCAATATATCTATTCCAATATGCAGCGCACCTGTCCTCTAATGACAATTCATCTAGTACATATGCAAAGAAGATTTCATTCCATTGAAGACAAAACATCGTACGACGGAGAGACGTATAATAAAACTTAGATAAATTTTCTTGTTGTTTACGAGTTAAAAGAGGATATATGGGATAGATCCAGGTAAAAATAGGTAATACATATGAGTAGAAAAGAACTTTTCGAAGATCAGGACTAGAACATCCAAATAATTTAAATGAACGAATTAAAGTAACTCTTTTACGAACCTTGGACTCCACATTTTTTATCAATTTTCCCCAACCCAACTTAGAAGAAACTATATATCCAAGATATTTATATTCTTCTTTCCAACAAATCATATCATTCCCTGCATCACCAAATGAGATGAAGAATTTTGGTTTACCTATAGCTCGTGCACTAAAAAGTGCTTCAGTTTTTGACCTATTCAAAGGTTGATCTGCGATAGATGCATAATACTCTAAATAATCAACAAATGATTTAATTCTTTTCTCTAAATCGATACATTGATCCGTATATCGAATACCTATTTGACCGGCAAGAACAGCAGCAACATCATCTGCAAAAAAATGACTGGAACATGAAGAAAGAAATTGACTCATGTCACAATGATAAGTGATAAATAAAGTTGGTGTAAGAACACTACCTTGTGGTCCACCTTTTTGAATCGAAAACCATCGAGATTTTCTACCACCAATTTCAATAAAACCCCTTCTATTCAAAAGCCAAGCCTCAATCCAATTCAGAAAAGAGATTGGAATACCTAGTCGACGGAGTTTACCGATACAACCATGATGCCACAACTGATCAAACGCTGAACGAAAGTCAATGAAAATAGTACAAACCGGAGAACTGTTCGACATAAGACTATAAATATCTTCTAGAAATAGCAACAACCGGGTTTGAAGTCGAAAACCATCACGAAATCCTGATTGATTATCAGGAAGCAATCCTCGATTTACAAGAATATCACGAAATCTAGTCAAAAATAATCTTTCACCGATCTTAAGAAACGAATCAATAAGAGAAATAGGACGAGTTAAAGAAGGAGAACATATGGATTCTTTTTTAGCTAGAAGAATCATTCTGGTATCTTTCCAAGCACTAGGTAAAAGAGCAGTTTTGAAAGAATGATTAAAAAGATTTAGAAATAATTTCCAATGATTTAAATCCAGGAAATTGAACATAAAATTACTTATACCGTTTGCGTCAACAGATTTCTTTTTACGTTTCATTTGGACAGTATATATTAATTCCTCTAGAGTTACTTCAGGAATAACTTCATCAACATTATCATATTCAACAACAGGAGAGTCAGTATATGGATGAGGTTTTATAATTTCCGATTTTTTAAATGAATCTTCATAATAATTAGCAGCAATATTACACATCATATCAGCATCTTTGACAATTTTTCCAGATGTATCAATAAAAGCATGAATTGAAGCAGAAGAAGGTTTAAGATGCTTTTTTGTTTTCAACCAAAAGAAATTAGATGAAGAAGAAGAAGAATTTCTACTGTGAAGAATAGACGATAATTGAGAAGAGAAAAAATTTCGAAGTTCATTTTTCGCTATTTTTCTTAGTAAATTTATTTCGTTTTTTAGTTCAATATTTTTTGTTCGCATTTGTCGAAAAGAAAGTGCTCGTATATATGAAAGAAAAGATCTAATTTCAACAGGTATAGCTGGACGATATTTCTTAGAAGGAAAAGAGATTGTACATCGAGAAGAAAGAAGAAAAATAAATTTACTGTAATCATTGTAAAGAATATCCATATTATCAAGATTCCACAGTTTTTCCCAATAAGAGAAAGTATACTCAGTAAAGAAAGAAAAAACTTTCCAATGCACATTACTTGCTAATTGATTTTTTATGGTCTTTACCGAAAGAACGGAAAGAACTGGAACATGATCACTAGTTGTATTACCTTGATAAGTTTGAATAGAAATATCAATATCCTTCACAAAAGCAAAGTCTATTATTCTATCAGAGCGTAGAGAAGTTCGTGAATTAGGTAAGAAAGGGGCAAGAAAATGTTCATCTGTCCAAGCTAACAACAATTCTGACTTTTGAGTATCTTTATACAAATCGACATTGAAATCACCAAACACCACACATTTATTAGATATAACTGGAGACAAGTCATCCCATTTCCACGATTTGCTCTCTGGAGCATAGATTCCAACTATCCGAACATAATCAATCCCTTTAACATCAACTACGCATACGTTCGGTATGCTACATTCAACTCGTGAAACTTGCAAGAAATTCTTTACTAACAATAATACACCACCATTACTATTTTCACCTTTTTGAAAAAATAATCGATAGTTATAAAAATTTTTTTCATAAAACGACAAGTCCAATAGACCAGTTTCTAAAAGGATAAGAACATCGAAATTTAAAGATGAATCAAGAAGAAGAACTTCTTGCCATCTTAGACCTAAACCACGAACATTGAAAGACAAAATATGAAGAGAAGAAGAAACAGAGGAATCAAAATTAATAGGTTGAGAAACGAACTTTTGCCATTTAGAGAAACAAGATGAAAGGGAAGGACTATCTTCCCATTCACAAAGAATATCAGAAAGAAGATTATAATCAAAACGCGATAACATAACTTTAGCTTTAGCCAACAAATCACTACGTCGACATAGATTATTAGAAGAAATACAAGAGAAAAAGGGTTGTGCAGAAGGAGAAAGAGACATTAGTTCGAGAAGTGTTTACCTTGTTTATCATTCTTCATTTGAATAAGATAACGTTCAAGTTTACTTTTCAAATCAGCATCTAACACATTGCCTTTTTTATCATGATTCTGTGATGCAATAAGAGTAAATAAATCTTCAAACATTGGTATAGTAAGTTTAACAAATAAATTTTCATGACGATCGATAAATAAATTACGATGAATAACATCCTTCTTTAAATCTTCATGATCATTGGAAAGTTTAGTTATTTTTTGTTTAATAATTTCATCGTTCTTTTCTTTGTCCAAGATAAATTGTTCAACTTTGTTTTGTTTAACTTCGACATTAACAAGCTGTTTTTTCATCTCAGACAAACTATTGATTAGATCATCCAACTTGTTCATCATAGGAGTAATTTGTGGTGGCTGAGATAAAAGTGGTGGTGGAAAATTCGAAGGTTTATAAACATAGTTTTGTATTGCAGAAGAAAGTGTGTTAACTGGTGCCGGTGGATTATTGAGATTCAATAACTTTCTAGTTAATTCAGCACGATAAGTCTTCACCACCTGACATTTAAGAGAACTTGATTTGTGATTTTGATTACAATGGATGCATTTTTCAATTTTTGAACATTTGTGATGCTTAATATCATCATAAAGTTCACCACAGGTACGGCAGGTTTCTTTAATCTGAGTGCATTGCTTTTTAAAATGGCCTAGAGCCATGCATTTTGAACATATCAATACATTTGCAGGAGATAAGTATTCAACAATCTCATACGATATGTGGTTAACAAGAATTCGACGTTCATTGAGTAATTTATCACGAATAGATTGACATGTTAATTCAAGTTTAATCATTTTGATATTATTTTGAAATTTATTTTTCATTCGGATCACGTTTAATACCTTCGGATATTTAACTTTAATTGTATCACTAAAATCTTCAAAATCAAGATTTAAATCAACATTTTTAATTAATAAACAAAGTTGTGGTGGAATAGAAGGTAACGATTGTAATATATAAGGTTCATTACCAAACGAGTTAGGCCAATTTTGATGATCCAGAAGAAAAGAGAATGTAGAAACATCTTTGACATAAACTAAAATATTGTATTCATTCATACGAAGACCAGCATTAGTTGAACGACAATTTAATAATTGCAGATCAGTTTGATGAACATTCTTCCCATGATTAACTAATTCTTCTTTAACTTGATGAATTGTAACAGTACCAGTTTTAAAATGTAAAACAAAAGGTGCAAATGGATACCGTGTAAGAGCATAACGAGTTGATTCATTTGTAATGTTAAGTTGTTTAGATAATACAGAATTATCATTAGTTTCATTAACATTAAGCACGTTTTGTATGTGATGAGGAAAAACTAGATCAGGTGAAGAAACTTGCTGCCGACCAACTTTAGAAGATTTTTTATAAGTAACAGTTTGAAATTCTTCATCGGTGACATCCATTGAAAGAGGACGACGAACAGATGAAGAGGAAGAGGAATTAACTAAAGAAGTATCAATTGCTAATGATGGATTATCGAGATTTGGATCATTGTTAGGAAATAAACCACCATTTATTGTACTAACATTCACAATTTGAGAATCAGCACTCTTGTTTAAATTAATAGATGCAGTACCATAATCACCAACGGCAGAAGCATGATCAGATGATGTCTGTTCACAGACTTCTCCACGATTAAAATTAATCGATTTTAAATTAGAAGTCATTAAGACTTAAAATTCACAACAAGAGAAATCTGAAGAAAACAATTTCTCGTGAAAGCACGTAAACACGTGACTGTAAGGAGGAGAAGNAATTTGAGAATCAGCACTCTTGTTTAAATTAATAGATGCAGTACCATAATCACCAACGGCAGAAGCATGATCAGATGATGTCTGTTCACAGACTTCTCCACGATTAAAATTAATCGATTTTGAATTAGAAGTCATTAAGACTTAAAATTCACAACAAGAGAAATTTGAAGAAAACAATTTCTCGTGAAAGCACGTAAACACGTGACTGTAAGGAGGAGAAGAAAGAATAAACAAATATAATGTAGAGAAAGAGAAAAGATGCGACTTATCTGTAGCCTGTATAAGTGAAGAGTGATTCTAATATTTATTTTTCAGATCCTGTACTTATCTCGAATACTGTTGGCACTATGTATCATATGCTACTGATGGACACAATACTCGTACAACACAATTATTTATTAATTATCATAACAATGCGCGCCTAGATTTACTCGGTTTTGCACCTATAGGTGAGTTCATGGCGCACTTATCAGCTTATTGTTCTATGTGTAGATGTGATCATTGTTCAGAAACTCATTGGATTTTCATGGAAAACTATGAAGAATATCATACTTTCGAGTAGATCTTGATAATCCTTTGTGTCATTCGGATGTTAATTTCATAAATAAGACGATTGTTGTTTATCTTTGTAGGTATTGTTACTTCTGGTATGGACGTCGCAAATACTATCTTTAATCCAGCTCCAGGTAAAAAGTTGAGTTTTAAAACTTTTCCAGATTCCTGATTCTTCATTACACATGTTGTTTTACCAAATCCCGAGCGGAATTGAGAAATTATACGATCTTACAAGAACATACAAGATCTGCATTGTTGTTGTTATATAAGATTGTTTTCGTCCGATTCAGCTCAGATCGGATAAGACTCTACAAGAGGCAGTCAGTTTGATCCTGTACGAATCTGTTCGTTTGAATCTTGCAAGATTTTAGTCTGCATCTGACACTCAGAAACGGATAGAATCTTGGGAAAAACTGCATGTATATGGTATTACACGATCCTATTTGAAGATCAGGCAAAAAATCATGTACGAACAAGATCTTATATGATCGTACATGGGCTTACGTCTGATTTTTTGACCTGGGTGGTAGTGGTTAATCATCAATTACATGTCCGACAGAAGCCAATCGTTACTTCTACACAGTGTCGAATCGTAGCGTCTGAAACTCACCCTATCTCGTATGACCTTGCTACGTTTTCTCAATCTTCATTTTCATACTTTGGAATCAATAAGACGATATAGTAACTTTATTGTTCTAGTATT